>VRLP01000325.1:0-249922 GCA_009660295.1 Lophius piscatorius
CACTCACCTTGAGTGATGCTGAAAAGCTGGTCCACGCGTTTGTCTCCTCCAGACTGGATTACTGTAACGCACTTCTCACCGGGATCCCTGATAAAAGTCTTCATAGACTACAGTATGTTCAAAACAGTGCTGCAAGGATCCTGATGAGAGTTTGTAAACACAAACACATCACCCCTGTTCTTCATTCCCTTCATTGGCTTCCCATCTCCACCAGGATTGATTATAAGATCTCTCTCCTCACTCACCAGTGCATCCATGGTAACGCACCTAAAAGAACTACTCACCCCACTGACCTCAACACGATCCCTCCGTTCTACCCACTCATACCGCCTCCTCCTTCCCTGGACTAAGCTCAGCACCATGGGTGATCGGGCCTTCTGTTCTGCTGCCCCTCGTCTGTGGAATGCCCTCCCTGACCATCTGAGGGCTCCACAGACGACTGACACATTTAAAAAAAAAGGGTTAAAACTTTCCTTGTTAGCAGAACCTATAACTTTGAATTAACATTGCAGCTTTTTGGTCATATTTTTATATAATTATTATTATATTTTTTTATTGATTCTTTTATCTGCTTTTACCTTGTAGCACTTTGGGATTCAATCCAAATGTAAAGTGCGTTATAAATTACATTTATTATTATTATTATTATCATAATTCTGTGTCGTAACTTCTGATACAGAGAGATGCTTTCTTCCCCCTTCACTTTCAGAGAAGAGTTTTCCTTCAACCTATTGTGATAAAAAAAAAATAACACAAACTCTGTTTGTGTTTGTCCATTATACACCTATCAGCCATAAAATTACAAACACTTCGCCACTGCTCAATAACCCCTTTTTTCGAGATTGGATTATTTTGTGTAGCTGTTTACAATACTGTTAATGTGTCTTATTTCAGACTCCGGTATGAACAGTTCACGGCCCTAAACTGGCCTGCATGTGCAAAAGACCCATAACAAAGACGTCACAAAAGAAGCATGCTGTCAATACAGAAGCGAAACGGAATCCACTAGAGTTAGTGTGAACACTTTTGTTTATAGTTTATATAATGTTTATAGTGATGTTCATAGTGTATATAATGTTTATAGTGATGTTCATAGTGTATATAGTGTTGTTTATAGCAATGTTTATAGTAATTATAGTGTTCATAATCGAGTGAGTCCTACTAGCGCGGCTTTTGACGATTGTCAATGGAAGATGACGTCAAAATCAAACAAATTCCGATCTGAAGGTTCGGACTGAGGTCACATTGTAAAAAAATATCTGGGCTGTGTCTAATTTAAGACTAAAGGTTGAAGTGGCCCGAATCGGAATTGGAAAAAGTCAGATTCCATGTGGGTTGTGGTGTTCACACTTCCATGAAAAAGTCACAGATGAGCAGAAATCAGACCCTAGCCACATTTTTCCTGCAGCATGAACTCAGTCTATAGGTGTTGGACCTGTGATTAACTGGTACCCGCCTCTCGCCCATGTTTACAGCAGGGTACTCTCCCCTGCCACACTGCAAAATGTTTTGGGCATGATTTGAAAACACAACAATGAGTTCAAGCTGCTGACTTGGCCTCCAAATTCCCCAATCAAGCACCTGTAGGATGTTCCTACAGGACATAAAGGACCAGTTGAAATGACATATCTTTGAGTCCAGGGAACATAAATCCCCAGCATGACTACATGACAGGAGGCATTCAGAGAATGGGCATTATCTTGGAACAATGGCAGATGATGGTCTGACAGGCAAAGTGCACAATTAATGTGTTCCACAGTTGGCCCAGGAGAGAGGCGGTGTTGTTGCCGTGGAAATCAGCATCACTCCTCCATACCAGAAAATAGAAAGAAGGAGGGAAGGTGAGATCGATGGTAGGAAGGGACAGGTGTGACAGGAGGAGAGGAAGAGAAACAGAAATCATTGGACTGTTACTGTCTCTGGCTACCACTCAAAGCTCAGCTCGCAAGCTCCCTAATTGGAGAGGGAACAGCTGTTCAGTTTTACCTGAGCTCCCTGGAATTAAAAGGTCAGCTCAGAGTCAGCGAGAGTGAGATACTGAGAGGGATGAAAATCGAAAAAGGCAGAAAAACTGCAGAGATTCAACAAAAGTCCATCAAAAAACAAAGTTCAAAACAATCGCATTTCCTCCAAAGGGTCCGTCCTTCCCACAAATGACATTCCTATTTGTACAGAGGTAGAAAGTAACAAAGTACTAATACTGTTACTGTACTTTACTTGAGTATTTATTTTTATGACTTTTTACCATTAATTCTTCCTATTCTAACTCAAATATCTGTACTGATATTATATATCTGTACTGATATTATATATATGACCCAGCATGTATATGCTAATGTATGTATATGCAATTATATGCTAATGTGAACTAAATTGATGCTGGGATTGTTCCAAAACAACAAATAACGTGTTCCAGACAGCTCCGTTACAGAGCGGTCCTTTTCATCCTCTCTGTTCTGTTATCATAGAAAATTACTTTCCTAGCTAGATATCTCTTTAGATAGCTCGGGTGTCAAATAGCCAGCTGTCCACCACAGCTATCTGTAGTCAGAAACAGCGGAGCTATCTGTAGTCAGAAACAGCGGGCTGTCTTCTAACGTGGCAAAAACATTGCATAAAATGTTGTAAACAAACAAATTGTCATATGCTATAATCACACGTGGTTATCTGGCAGGATGTAGTGTAATTTGTGCACGGACACACACATTCTCTCTGAACCCATGGAGACTGACTTTAATCGCATAAGACCAAGGACGAAATGTTTTTAACTGTGTTTATACCTACGGAGAGAAACGTGCAGACAGCCTTGCATAAAAATGCACAGACACGTGCACGTGGTGGTGTGCATTCAAACACACTCATTCACACACAGGTGGAGATCGGGAGTCGAAGATGATCACATTAGTAACGCGGCATGCATGGGAATAAGGTCTGCGGGTCACACAGACGTTACCTAATCCGTCCTTCGCTCGGCCCAGCGTGGTACAATAATGGACAGACGCAACATGCGGGAGTCACACCCATGACGGTGCAGACGTCCCGTCCTTGTGCATGCTAAATAATCTACTCATCAACATCTACAACGCAGCAAACTAATGTGATCCATGCACTGACGACTGTAAAAATCCCTGACACGTCCCTACACACACAAACAACTATGTCCCCTGCGTTGTATAAGCAGTCTCCCAGCGATGCGTCTCTGATTATGATTATGATGATTATTTTATATAGATTATTTCTGAAATGTTTCGTAAAAAAAAAAAGCTCCACCTAGGGCCAACTTGGAACCAAATTCGATTGAAATCAATCGAACGTTTGAGAAATGATCGGTCGAAAACATGTATGCGCTAAATCTTCCTCTGGTGCCAAAAATATTCAGCTTCCATTCAAGCAAAATGGCGGGGAACTATATTCATATGTAGATGCTGCGTTCTGGAGGTGAAGTAGGCAGATGGGTCATGGAAAGCACTGAACTGTGACTCTGCAGCACCGAGTGCTTGTGTCAATAAACTGAATAGATCAGATGGGTCCCCGGCTCCAAAGCTTAGCGAACCATCTGACAGGTAACCCCAAACGCCGCCCCCATGCTGAACATCCCCTGAAGTCCAAAATCTCCCATGAGCAGATAGAGACTCCTCCTTTTGACTTGACATTTAACATTCCCACCATCATTAATATAACATTATGAACATTAGTGTCATTATCTTAATTACTCACACACACACTCACACATTGGGTCTCACATACATCATAAGCAGTCCTCCTCCTTCAGTGTTGCAGGAAGCCACATTAACTTGGGGCGGCACCTCCAAGACTAAAATGTCTAGAAATCTGATGAATTTCTCCAGTTGTTACCTTTGTGACACAAAGAGTTGAGAAGTTGATGAGTGGGTTGTAAAGGCATTTTAATAAAAGCTGTGTCGTGTGTGTGTGTGTAATATTATTATAAGAAAATTAAGATGCTTCAGCTTGATTTTTCTGCTGCTGTTGCGCCAGAGCTTTCTGTTTCGGAGGAAAGAAAAAATGTTTCATCACTGGTGCATAATGACTCCTGGTTTTGGGTGGGAAGTGAAGGACCCATATAGTGAATCTTTTGCAGCTTTTGAAATAAAGGCCACATTTGCAGGTGCAATTGAAATTGGACTGCCTTTGTGGCATTACCGTGACACACTTGGCCTTCCAATACATGCGGTGATGTGTTGATTTTAGGAGCGTTGACGTCGGCTTCAATCGAAGACCCTTAAAAAGGCTCTGGGAGTGGGTCAAGGAACAGCCTGGCATTCATTGTTCTGAATCTAATCCAGTAGTCCGGCAAAAAAAAAGAAAAAGTGATGTATTTTCAGTGAGAGATGCTGAGGAGAAGAGAGCTGGAGGAAGAGGCATGGACTGGAAACTGAGGTGTGGTGGTGAAGTAAGAGAGAGAGAGAGAGAGAGAGAGAGCTTCAAGTAACGAAAAAGGTACACAATGTTCAAACTTTGGAGAGAGACGGAGAGGAACTGATTATTTCACACCCACACCTTCAGCTATGGATAATCTGAGCAATGGTACCAAACACGCACCACCACTTGTGAAGTGCACCTGCGTGTTTCTGTCCATAGAGGGTTAGAGCGCTGTTTAAATCCACAAGTGCTTTGTAGAGTAGGCTCAGCACTCCTGCTTCCTGGTACTGGTGTGAAAGAGACATTGGTATTCAGTTCTCTTGCAGGTGTTATATTGTATGACTTTACTGAGTGTTTTGCGTAATCTTGACTCAGTTATTTGGCTTTCACTATAATGAAGCATGACATTTATATTCCCTTCATCAAGTAACTCAGAGGCCTTAAAATCATTACACCGTGTATAATCGAGTTACCGCAATTATTTTACATACTCGTCAGAACCGCCTCCATTCATCTGCATGAAAACAGCAGGATGAAAGAAAAACATGACATAGGCATTGCCAATAAATCATGTGATAAGCTGATTCTATATTGTCAAGTCTGACTCAGAATTTGTCACAAATAAGAATAGAAATTAAAGAAGCAGACACACTCCGCGACTAAATGGGTCAAATCACCCGAGTGCACCGGGTGGAACCAATCCCCTGCCTGATCCGAGCGCCACCCGGGCTGTTAAAGGGCGCGCACGGCGGCAGGAAAAGAAAGCAGCCGACCCAAAACACCAGAGAGTCAGCCGGTCAGACCAGAACTGTTCCCTCAGTGCACAATGGACCGCCCTACTAAAGACTGCTGCCGCCATATCCGTTTGTGTTAGCCTAGCTTAGCCATGGCGTGGCTAATAGCTTAACTGTTTTATGTCCATGTGTGAGGCTTATTTATGCTCTTGTCAAACTGTTTGCTAAAATGTTGTGATGTTTGGAGTATATAAAAACGGGATAGTGATGATAAATTTAGTTAACTATATAATACATACCAAATATTTATATATGTGGTACATGCATGTATAATAGAGTAATATCTTATAGTATTTATATATACTATGTATAATATGTGTGTTTATTATATGAATAGGAACATTCAATTTTAATCAAATTTAAGAAAATATTATTTTTATAAATCATTCATTAAGGCATTTATGCAAAACATTACTATAATTATTTATAAAATGCTAATTCTATATTGATATCAACATTTAAAAGGGTACATTTCCTGACAAGTTACAACCTATTTGTGTTCATTAATATCACTTTATACTTTGCTTTATTTAAAATATAAAGAAAGTAAAATAATCTATTTCAGGATGGTTCAAGGTTGTGTACTTTCTGGAACATTTTGTGTTATGTATATAAGAATATACCGTCTCATGTTTGAATTGTGTTGAGTTACACCTGACATATGATGTAACAACCATCAAATCAACTTTAAACAAAAAAGAGTGGAAAGGGACAAGAGGACTAGTCTTTGAGAGGATTCTTGTTTTTAACTTTGAGCAGTCGGTCAAATCCCTTTCAAGGGGGGGAAGCAACAACTTGACATGTATTATTACACTGTTATAAGACCAGTACTATGACGGGGTAAAACAGGCAGATAAAAACAATAAAGTTAAAGCCTGTTATTTGTACGATAATAATGAATGAAGAAAATGTCACGTTGGTGACAGCCCTAGTTTCACAAAGCAGGGATATCTTCTCCGTAACTAATTACGTTCCTATAGTTGTGTGAATGCAATCATATCAGAAAATTGGTCCAACAATTTATCATTTTCTTTTTATCTTTTATTATTCCTTGTGCTGTCAAGAAAACTGACAGAATAAGAAATATAAATAGATTTTTTATTCAGGCATTTATCTTCTGTCTCGAAACCTGGCACCTACAAGAATAGTTCAGTTTGAGATTTGGGGAGATGTGGGGTTATTATGTTTTATTATGTTTATGTACGTTTAGAAGCTAATGCTGCCTCGAGCTCAGACTCCACAAGTCCAGATTTTTTGATTGAGGTCTCAATCATCGCAATCAGGAGAAACTGATAGTGAACTTTTCGAATGCTTTGTAATTACATTGTAATAACATTGTTATGATGGGGGAAATAAACATTATGTTTTCATCCAAGCACAAATTCAAAGTTGACACATCATTATTTTAATATTTTCATAAAATAGTCAAAATGGAGGAGGAGTTGTGAAACGGTGTGTGCTGAGATACAAAAGGATACATTTACCATTCATACAAACGAGCATCTAAGGAGTTAATCATCAGGGAGAGCGATGAGAAATAAAGGAAAAGGGGCACAAGGTGGGCGCTGGAGTGGTGAAGAAAAGAGGTTTAGTGAAGAGTAGAATTGATGAGGCGGCTGAGAGAGAGTCAAAGCAGAGAGATGAGCTGTCAAAACAGAGAGACTTATAAAGAGACAAACGAATGAAAGCATTCAAGAAGAAAGTATACCATCTTGTATTTTCTGTAAAGAAATTCTCATCCCCACAAATTTACACCAGACATGAAGTGTCCTGCTTCTGTTCAAATCCAGACTTGTTCATGATCCGTAGTATTCCATAATGTAAAAGTCATTATTTCTCATTTAGTCAAGATTTTCTGCCTAATGCTCAGAGTTTATTTCTCTGCTGTTGAACGTTTTCAAGTGAGTTTGTGAGAATGCGTGCGTGGGTGGTTCTCAAACCGGAGCCATGACGATGGTGCCGTCTTTATAAGGACAAACCTGTCAACATAGTACAATCAATTTTACAGTGAAAAAGTTTGTATGTTAGTCTCTGAGCTCTCATTTATAGCAAATATGAATAATCTGTCATTTTAAAGGGGCATTGTGAGAATTTTTTGGGAATTTAGTGATGAAGTTCCAGAAATCCAAGCTACGTTAAAGCTTTGCTCATCCCTCCCTATCCAAGAATCTATATGGGATCAAGTCAAAAGCTTTTGAAGGCCACTGGAAAGGCTTTCATCATCTTATACTGCATTAATTATCGAGTCAAGCGTTAGGCTTCAATTAGGGAGATATATTTACCTCCAAAAAGGGGGATTATGTTTTCATTGTGGAAAAATTTACATTTGCATGAACGTTTACGCAGAGATTTTGGCATATCCTAGACCTCGTGATATTATCTCAGGTTTTCACAGTATTTAAAATGACATAAAATAATAAGCTGTCTGGAGTATTGATGTCACAATGTGGTTATTGCTGCATTTGTTCCTTCAATTCCTTTTATGTTTATTTGGGGGTGGGGCTGGAGGCTCCGTTTCAAGAGTTTGTTTGATTTCTTTAATGTTCCATTGGGGGCTGGTTTAGGGGCTCAGTAGGCTGAACAGAGACGCTGAAGTGTAATGCGCAGCAGACAATCAGATACAGAGTTCATGAGAGATACTCAGGGAATACGTTGGAGTTGTCGGTAGATTTAGAGGCTGGCATAAATTGGACATTAATCGAGAACTCTGCATGAAATTTTCCTAAGCCTTAAAGGACTTTTGTGCCATGGCAGAAGTTTTTGCTTTCTGAGTACTTTTAGAAATTGTATTTAGTTTAGTATTTTTTGAAAGTGGTGGATAATACTGAAATGAACAGAGGATGAAACCTCGCTGTTAAAGAAGTGAAGCAGGAAGACCCGACCAATGACACCGTTGAGAGGTAAACTGATTGCATTGCACAATTTGTCTGCTCAAGCAGACAAATATGTACAAATATGTACAAAACTGTACAGAAATGGCAGCGCACCATTGCGGCCTCCAGGGATGAGCACACCCGCGATCTCTTGAGATGTAAAGGCTTTTTTCTAAGGTAACGGGAAAACAATTTCATTTTTCAGCTGACTGACAAAAACATAGTTATGAATATAACATTTTTTAAATCGATTTCTTCAACACAGAGCGCACCTTTAAACATCAAAACAGACCAAAGTACTGATATTTTTTGACAGACTTAGAAGGCATGAAGACTCACATTATTGGGAGACACCGTGAGAACGCTCCTGCTTTTCCTCATGTTTCCCCGAGAACCTCCCTCGCCGTCCCGGCAGCTACACCTGAAAAACAAGACATATTATAAATTAAATGTATTATTATTATTATATACAGACGGTGCTTTCAGTAATCTATCTTCAATATACTGCAATAAAAACAATGAGGTCAGTTCATTTTATAATTACACATTGTTTCCATGTTTTTTCCTGTGTAGCAATATTGAATTAATGAAAGTTCTTTTTACGGCCATTTAGCTTTGTCACTCGATGAGGGTGAGTAAAGCAAAGCAATAGAAAGAAAACAGCCGTTCCTTCCATAATTCCATAATATCCACAACTTTTCGGGAATACAATTACAAGACATGGCAAGATAATTAAAAAATAAAATCTGCCCTGTGGTGAACTCGAAACTTTTCCAGGCTGTACCTCGTCTCTTGCCCAATATCAGCTAGAATAGGCTCCAGCCCCCTCCCCGACTCTGATCAGGATAAGTGATGACAAATAAAGGATGGATATAAATATGTGGTAGCCGGGTCTTGTGGCCGTTCTGTGTGGAGTTTGTATGTTCTCTCCTGGTTTGCATGGTTTCCTCTGGGAGCTCCAGCTTCTTCAAACAGTCTAAAAACATGCAATATTGGTGACTCTTACGTCCCGTCGGGGTGAATGTGAGCAAGAACGGTTGTTTATATCCATCTGTTGGCCCTGTGTGAACAGGTGGCTTGTCACAGGGTGTATCATTTCTCTCACCCAGTGTCAGCTGGGATAGGCTCCTGCCCCAATGAATAGATGGAAATATAATTCCAGTATGATAATGTAAAGCCCATAAGCTTAAGGTAAAGTGCATGATACCTTCAGAATGCAGTTTAATAAAAATTTACATTTTACAAGGAAGATCTACTGTAGCACAAAACACTGAATGTCAGCTCTGATTGACAGGTGTCAGAACACTTGGTGCATCACAGAGCTGTTTAAGTGGCAAAAAGGGGACCGTAGCCATCCCATGCTGTCTTGTATTTCCCTGCCTGTGTTGTTTATTACAAATACGTGAGTTGAATTACTGTTAAAAATGAAATGAAATATTATGACACTTAATTGGCCACAGCTGCCTGGATGGCTACACAAATTACATTTCCAGATGGGTGACAAGTCATGTGACAACAGGAAGCATGCTTCCGATTGCAATAGAGCCAAGATCCCAAATGGTGCATTCAAGTGACAGATTTCAAAACAAACATGTAACAGAGAAATCCCGGCTCTGAAAACTATATAGGAAAGAAAAGGGAGAAGAAAAGAAAACAAAACGAGAAATAAATTATTCCATCCTTACATGATAATAAGTAACTACACATGTCTACTTTTCAAAGGCTCCACCTTGCTTAAACTCTTTGAATGAATTTAATTTACCGATTTAACAGGATAAGGGATGAATTGGTAAATCTTCCAGGTGAACCCCGCCTCTCGCTCAATGTCAGCTGGGATAGGCTCCAGCCCCCGTGACCCATGATACACAAATGAACATTAGTGTGATTGATTGTGATTGGTAACTCATATACTGGTGATGTCACTGTAATGACATCACTTTGGACCCATGTGTTTGTATTCAATAGTATATGAGTTATCAACAAAAAAAAAGAAGCATTTTCCATAATGAGGCATCCAGATATAACTTCTCACTTTTCATCAGCACATGCTCTCCATTTGATCTGGTTCCAATCCACCCCCGGTTTGCCTGAAAACGTTTCTTGAGGCCAAGATTCAACTTTCACAAAATTCATCAAAAATCTGTTCACAATGTTTCAACATTTTATCAATAAACAATGGTTGCTACCTCCAACTCCAACCTTTTATAACAGCAACATGGATGTCTTACATTTAATAGAAACCATAAAAGGAGTCTCAATATAGAAACGTGTGCATTGACTACTTTTGATACATTCAGTGGCAACAATTAGGACATTAATATGCAGTAAACGACAGTGCTTCCAGAAAACCGATTGAGATTAAAGACATAATTGCACGTCAGAGTGATTTTAACAAAATGAACAAAAAAGACAAATGATCCCAACTCCCCAGCAGCAGCTGTAGGCAGAGCTGAGGAAACAGCCAGCAGCCAATGAGGGCTTAAAGATTAAAACAATGTTTAGAATGAATGGCGATGAATTAAGTAGTACGCCTGAACTGGGTCACCAGAATTAATATTTATGAAGAACGTTTATCTGATTATGTTACTAAAAGCTCCAAATATTAGCATCTGCTTTTAACCACATTTAAGAATCATTTTAATCACAGTGTGCAACCTTAATTGAATATGTCGGATTACTGATTGAGTCTAGAGAAAATATTGGGTGCACACATCATAAACTGAAAAAGTTTCTTGATTATTAAAAAAAAAAAGATTTCACTTTATGCACAATTTAACGTTGTCAAAGTCGCTGAGATCCTTATCAAGGACAAAATGTTCCCTTGCCGCCTAACGCATCCCACCCATAGGTGCCTTTGTACCAAGTAAATAGATGTTATTCCCTTCACCTGTTATAGGTTATAGTATTTTGGCTGAAATACATAAATATATATATATATATATATATATATATATATATATATATAAACACAAGCAGCACCCATGCACTTCAACATCTCACTTACAATACACGCTGATTAGCGGCCATTATCTGTGCCTCAGCTCGCCGTCTGGCGTGTACAAATAATCTTTTTGAAAGACTTTTTTCTCACTACAAATGGCAAAATTACCCTTTTTCATTCTTGCCACTTTTTCCTCTCAATAACACGCTTATGAAAAAGCATGCCAACGAAACCTGATGTTGCGTTAATGGCTCACCACCCTTTAATCCAGCTTTCTTTCCCCGTGCTAATCATTCAGCAGCAGACTGGATCGACCCGGCAATCATTGAGCCTCTCACTAATGAGTCATTACAGCCCATCATTAAAAGCCTCCAAGAACCTGCGTGTTCCTCCTGTGACCCAGAATGAGCTCCTCTTTTCTCTTTAAGGCAACTAGAGAGGGGATCGAAAATCAGTAGTTCCGAAAAGTTCATAGAGGAAATGGTTAAAATAAGATGAAAGGGTATGGAGGGGAGTGAGTGAGAAGAGGAGGGTTTCAGAACATGGAGCCCAAAGTTCGTACGAGGACGCTGAAGGGAGGTGAACTCAAACAGGTAAATAACAACATAATGAACTGTCTTCTCATTATAAACACAAATCAGCCATAACATTAAAACCACCTGCGAAGAGGTATTAATTACAGCAACACAATTTAGGCAGAAAAAACGAGCTGCGACTACATTTAGAGCGCTGGGTCTTCTGCCTAAATGTAGTGAATATTGTTTCATTGTCATTGATTCAGAAAACAGGGCTTTTCTTTCAAGTGAATGACTAAGGCTTCCTTACAGACCACAGATTAAAGATGAGAAGGCTTGAGGAAGGAAGTGTGAAACTGTTAAGCAGATGGATTAACATTAAGAAAAAGGATGACTATAGTTGGCTTGTATTACCAACAAATGGGCGAAACATCTAGCCTGACTCTCTGCTACACCGACCCACAGCTCTATAGTAACTAATTAAAATCATATATCCCATGATTCTAATCCCACTGAAAGCATTTTTGCCCTATGGTTTGTGTGCAGATGAAAGTAATCTGCACACATATTCACGAGTGAGCTGGTAAATATTATTTATTACCTATGGACAGATTAAGTGTTTTGCTCACACCTAACTAACCGACAGCTCCAGTGATGTCAATCTTCTCATCCAAACCGGAAAGACATTTTAACAGTCTGAAAAGATGTGAAACTGGTCCTTTATGCATTCAGCTGGTTTGAAACTTCATGTCCGGTTCCATGATTAGAAGCCACAGGAAAGGTCATGACCTTTCCTGTGGCAGATGGACATCTTTCAGCCTGAACAAGTAGAGCAACCTTAAAGTCAAGAGGAGACGCCACGGTTACATAAAAGCATCACCATTACGTCACGTACGTCCGGCGAGAGCAAGAAGAAGCATGGAGTGTTCCTCTTAAATACATGGATTTAACGGTAAAACTGACGGCGTTTCATCCTATACCGTTTGTCAACGGTTGAGCTCGTTGGGGTGAATGGCGTCACATAGATGCCTTGGAATTACAACGATCGGCCAAAACATTGGAGCCAGTTTGAGGGTGAAATGTTTTCTTTCATTAAAACAAAAAGATTAAATAAAAATGTAATTAAATGAAAAATTCATAATAATAAAAATGAAATATGAAAACAAGAAATATCTGAAATAAAATAAATAAAAAGAAGGTGAAATGACTAATAGTGACAGAATTAAATTAGCGGTTGTCTCGTTGTTTTCAGGTCAGAAAGTGCGGGGATATTTTATTTTGATATGTCGTACATTATATCTGTTTTACAAGCGTGAAGAGACACATCTTATTATGTCTCTATTTAAATAATGTCCAACTTTAAACAAGCAGGTAGAGTTTTAAGGGACAGAGTTTCAGAAGATAGAAACACAATATGGTGTTACATTCCACATTCATAGTCTACGTAACAGATGACTTGACATAATGTAGTAGTCATAGTAAAACCTACAAAAATGACATTGGTGTCACGTAAACATAAACAATACAACGAATACAATTTATTATCCATGCAGTAGTTTTTATAGTGGGAGGATTATCGAGCATTTACAACAATCCTTAGTATTGGTGGTGGGGGGGATTCCAAAAAGGCTTAGAAAGCTCTAATAGATGGGAGTCCCACATCATAACACACATGAAATAAAAACACCACCCGCTACAGAAACGTTGTGATGTTTGGCTTCTACAAAGTGCTTCAGAGAAGAAATGAGTGGCAAAGCGTCAAGAGGGAAGGCAGCAGTCATCAGCATTAGCAAATAATTAGGGGGTGCGATAATCTTGTGCCTAGAGAGCAGATCTGACGTTGTTGTGCCTGACAGCAGCTATGCAGACAGTAGTTAATGAGCACAGATTAGTGAGGTAACCTCAAGGGACAACGGTGCTCAGGCAGGTGTGTGTGTTTTAACAGCCCTGAGGCATACAGGTGTGAACACAGAGGACAAGCAGAAACAAACACATGCATGTTGTGTTTGACTTCATACAGGTGTGTGTTTGTTGTGCACAGAATGCATGTGAGGTGTGCGTATGTGTGTGATGAGCAGTCAGGTTCCTGGTGTTTTGCAAATGACTGAAGATAAAAGGAAATTTTGACATTACTTGATAGTTGCAGTTAGTTATATATGTATTATTTGAATTTTGATGGTTCCACACAGGTTGCAAGCAGCAGGGCGGCACCGTGGCCTCACAGCGAGAAGACTACGTTAACAGAATCAATCTCAATTCCAAGCAAAAATGATTTTCATTTTATGCAGAATCGCTCAGTTTAATAAACGAATGTCGTGACGAAGTCCAGCCATTTATCTAAGAGGCTGCTTAGGGTCCCTCAGAGCACATGAGATGTTACTCGAGCGAGCTTGATTCATTTATTTCCTACAACCGCATCTGGTGTGCCCTGTGAGTCCAACCTGTGTTGTGGAGGCTTTTTGTACAAAGAGCTGCATTATTTTTTGAATATTGACTAGTAAACACCAGAAGACTACTAGGTTTACTCAATTGTCTTTACACTATGGGACAGTGTAATATTCAATATGTTTACATTGAACATTGAATTCACTGAATATTGCATCTTGTTTATTTCTTAGTGTATATATTTTTTTATCTTAGTGTAATATTTTTCTATACAATATTGTTTATTGTATAGAAAAATATTTCTATTATAGTGTAATATGTCCAGTATATTGTAATATTGTACTACAGTATTTTGTTTTTAGTAAAGTATAATATTTTAATTAGATTGTAATATTTCTAGTATATTTCCTGTATAGTGTAATATTTATATTATAATGTAATATTCTGGTATAGTTTAATATTTATATTTATATTTATATTTTATTCTGTGATACTGCTCTTTGCTGCTGTAGCCCTGCAATTTCCCCGTTGTAAGACAAATAAAGGTTTATCTTATTTGAAAAAACCTAAAAGGTGCCAGGCCGACATTAGAATGAGGTAAGAAACCACACAGATGGAATTAGGCCTATGCTGTCTGTGTGTCCCAGACAGAAGGGTATAACCCTGAAAAAGCCTCCCATCCCCTGTGTTGTACAGTACAAGTAATCCAAGTAGCACAAGTAGCTCAATCAAGTTTGAGCTACTTCAGTCGATTCACATGCACCAAAGTTGGTCTAATCTACTATAATATGTCTGTTTTTTCCTCATTATACATTTCAAGAGGAAAGAGCCCAATATTGTTCATTTTCCTGCAGGTATATCTTATATAATGGCAATGTGCAGCACATCTTTTATATATTTACTGGTTAGACCAGAGTGTTTCTATTCATTTCTATGTAAAGGGGGCTTGACAATAAGGTAAACCGTTCCTTTTCAAGTGATCAGTCAGTAAAAGATTCTTATACAGAAATATCTCAGAAAAACGTACCCAATTCCCAAGACTGCATGTCAAGGGTATTTAAAATCAAATGTCTCACAGGGAGACAATTTCAGGCGGGCTACAGAAAAATGTGACAAGCTGTCCTGTCAAAATGTCATCTTGTACGCCCGACAGAAACACTGGCGTTTGTAGAGCATCATTGTTGGCTTTGCGTTTTTGCCTAATAGAGCACAGATAACAAGCGTTCCACTTGCCTTTCCTGTTGATTGATGGGCGCAGTGGGCGCTAGACAGAGGACGCAAGACAGGATCTATGTCACTGTCTGTCAAAGTCTCACTCAAACCGTCGTCTGGAGCACATGTCTAACACCTTGAACCTGAACGTGTCTGTTTGACATCTGTTTGCATCTGTTTTTACATAGAGGAGTCAAAAGCTGGAGTCAGGCTGTAGAACACTGAGGCTGAAGACCAGTCCAGGTGGTACTTTTAAAACAATAACGTCCCAGTGAAAAAGATGGGAAGAAATGTCCATCAAATGCTTCAGGACCACAGCAGAAGCACGTCTGCTTTCACTGGTTCACTTTGATCTTTCATGCTTTCACATCATGGAAGATTTTGTATCCAATTTTTATTGAGGTTGAATCCAAAATGTATTTTTTGTTATTTATCATACCACTACACTATACTCCTGCTCCTGCTGAGACAGGTTCTGTAGTGGGATGTTATTGATCATCTAACTGCACCCTTCATGTGTGTCGTGTGTGTCAGTGTGTGTCAGTGTGTCTGTGTGTGTTGTATCAATTGGGAGACCGATCAGAGCAAGAGCGGCACATACAGATTAGGTGATGCCAATACAATACAGTTCAGCCAAATATATATATATAATAATATATATATATATATATATATATATATATAAAAAAACAGAGTCCTGACCTGTTTGAGTAACAGACCCATAAGTTAAAGGACTTATCAAATGCCAAAACACACAATGCACAATGGTTTTAATATTAGGAGGAAGAATTTTTCATGTCTGTACGATAGTCAGTTGCATCTCATGCAGTCAAACATTATTCCCTTTTAGGTAAAACACCCATCACACCCTGCACTAGAACAAAGGAGAGTATTTCACTTTTACTGGTCCTTTAAGCTTTTATTCCTCTGCTGACCTACAAAGACAAAGATTGTTTTTCTCTTGCAGGACTTTGTTTCTCACTGGAGAGGCTGAGTTATAGATGGCTATTTGTGAAACCACGTTATCACATCATCCTGCAGCCTACAGCCCTTGAAAGACTCCCACGTGAGAATATTGTGGAGGAGAAAAATCACAGAGCCTGAGGTCATAACAGTAGAAATATATTCATTGTCCCACGTTTCTAGAACATTTTTTCCACAACTAACGTTTAATAAATGAGTGTAGGACTGATATTTAAAACATACGACTGTATGGTCATCACAGACACTCATCTCATTTATAACAGTATTTAGGAACCCGAAACCTGAATTTCCCATAATTCAAACTGAACGCTACAAAATAATGTCAGACCACCATTGTCAGGTCTGTGTAACAATGAAGATGAGGAACAACGTGATTATCAGGACAGGCAAATCAAACTGTCAATCTGGGAATCAAATGTTAAGATTTTTTCACTTCCTGCACCAAATATCTATAAGTGAACATTCTCTGCTCCACCATACCACCAGCTCGTACTCAATGCCTTTGACTCATCAAGGCTAAAATGACAGCTGATCTTTTGTTGGTCGTAGCTAGCCACTTACGTGTGAAGTGAGACAGCGGTTGTCATGGATACAGGCACTACTGAGCACATTATAAAGACAGATAGAGACAAGAATGTAATTGTTCTGATTTGAGTTGGCAGCTCTCATAAGGACCGCTTACAATAAAATGTGAGGATGAGACATGCGATGGGATACACAGGAGAAAGGTTGCTTCTGGGACGAAAAGATATTCCGATCTTTCTCACTTAAAGGCACGGTGATAAAGATCTAGTGGTACCTCTTTCAAAGAATGGAATGTGAACGTCATAACTATGTTTCTCTTACAGTATATAAGCTGAAAACAGCTCCGAACTTAATCTTCCCCTTAAGTAAACGCCAAGAATAAAGAAACTGTTTGCTTTTGTTAGCATGTAAAGCAGCTAGCTACCATTTGCAATAACATGCTACCTGCTATACACACACACACACATATATATCCACACCTCGTTCATAAGATGTTAATAAGGTGATGATGCTTCGATGAGCTGGGTTCCAACCGCCGACAAGCGCCCAGAAGAAGAATACGACAGAGGGCATGGGCGGAAGTGACATTTTGTCCATCTAACCGTCCAACTATCTTTAACTATTTCAAAGTTGGAGTGAGCAAATGACTTTCCGACACAGACTCTTTTGAAGTCGCCATATTGAAATGGGTCTCAGCGCTGAAAAAACTCCTTTCTCTTTCATTGCATTTTTCTTTCCGATTAGGCGCCTTTTCCGAATCTATTCGGAGTTAGGCTGTCCTTGTAAACCCACCTACTTTATAATTTATAAATTATTGAGAAAGTCTGCTATCTAGCGGTGCCTTTGTAGCATAAATATCCCACTTGGCGTAGCGTGTTTTTTATGATACGTTAATTCATGCTTGTAAAGTTTGGCCCCTATTCCATGAAATCCATGTGAACACGCCATGTGAACACGCCATGTGAAAACGCCATGTGAAAACGCCATGTGAAAACGCCATGTGAACACGCCATGTGAACACGCCATGTGAACACACCATGCAGGGAGAGGGTGTTTGTGTGTCGGCACAGCTTTGATGGACTCTATGTAGGACAGGATTTTACCTTTGTCTCTTAATAACACTATTTATTTCAACTTCTTTTTCAATGTTTAAAAGTGCCTTTCATCCACCGATATAACATTAAATGATCATGAAAGGAAACAAGGTGATTTTCTCTTCTCCCCACCCTGACATAAATGTTTGTCATTGTCTACGCACAGGATCTCATTTCACCTGTCTGCTTAGCAACCCTGACTCAAATAAGACCTGGGGAGTTGAGATAATGAAAGGGATTAACATAAGTTGTTGTTGAAACAATTAGAATGCTTCATTAGCATCCGACTTTAATTCACCACAAGCAATGTCATCCAAACGATGTGGAGCAATCAGTGAGGGCTGCACTCCGGTCGAGCGTACACCCCAGAGCCTGAATGCTCAAACCATCTGTGTTGGTTATTAAAAAAGTCTTTTTCAGGACTTGTTGTCATCAATCTTATCTGGGTATTCATGAAATAAAGTTTAACATCATTCGTTCCCTACTATACTTCCTTTTTTTCGTCTTGTGATTACTTATACCTTATTTCAGTGTAATTTGATTCACTATATTACTACTTTCTATTCATTAATTGTACAATTTTACAGGTTAATTTTGTCTCTTTTGTTAGACTCATGGATTTTGTTTTAGCATTGAATTAAATTATATTACATATATTACATTTTTAAAAATTTTTCTTCTCTGCCGTTCCCCTTAGGGGTCTCCAGAGCAGTTCATCTGTTTAAATCTTGCCCTGTCCTCTGCATCTGCTTCTGTCACACTAACAAACTGCATGTCCTCTCTCACCAAATCCAGAAACCTCTTCTTTCTTCTTCTTCTTCTCATTTATCTCCTGCCTGGTAGCTCCATCTCCAGCATACTTCTACCCTTAGATCCACCGACCCTCCTCTTCACGTGTCCAAACCATCTCAATCTGGTCTCTCTCACTGTGTCCGCAAGACAACCAACCTTGGCTGTCCCTCTCTGGGCTGTCATCTGTCAGCCTGTCCATCACCATAGCAAACAAGAAGGGGCTCAGAGCCCATCCTTGGTGCATTCTCACCTCCACCTTGAACTCATGCTGCCCTCATACACTTCCTGTACCACTGTTACATACGTCTCTGTCACTCCAGACTCCTCATGCAATCCCGCAATTCCTTCCTCGGCACTCTGTCATACACTTCCTCTAAAGCCACAAAGACACAAACAACTCCTTCCTCTTTGTACTTCCCCACCGTCACTCTTCCAGCAAACATCTCATCGGTAGTGCTCTTTCTTGGCAACCATACTGCTTCTCACGAATCATCTCCTCTTTTCTTAACCTAGCTTCCACTGCTCTTTCCCAGATCTTCATCGTCTGGCTCATCAGCTTCATACCCCTGTAGTTGCTGCAGCTCTGAACATCAACCCTTGTTATTGAAAAATCGGCAGCAGTGTATTTTTTCTATTCCCCAGGAATCCTCTCACACTCCAAAATAGTGTTGAGCAATCTCATTAAATACTCCCCTGCCTTCTCTCCTCGACACCTCCACAGGTATGTCATCAGGACCAACTGCCTTTCCATTCTTTATCCTCTTCAAAGCTGCTCTCAATTCATCCTTACTCGATCTTTTCATCTTCCTGATATACAATTCTTATATTCACCCTTCACCCTCTTCTTTAAAATACTCCCCCTCATATTGTTCTCCCACTCTCCTCACCTCTTAGTTCACTCCCATAGATATCCTTAATCACCCTGACCTGCTGCACAACTCCTGTGCTCCTCCCTCTTCTTGAAACAAGTGTTCGCCACAGACATTTTAATCCTTTTTGCAAAATCTACCGCCATCTGTCCATGTCCTTAACACGATACTTCCCCATCAACTCCTAATCTCCTCTGTTTCCTTCTACAACACCCCTTTAAGTTCACCCCAATGACCACTCTCTCACCCCTGGGACTATTCTCCAAATCACTCCTTAAATTCTCTTTCTATTCCGACTCACAACCAACTTGTGGGACATAACGATCATCATCACACCCTCAATTTCCATCTTCACTCTCATCACTTTGTTTCACACTCCCCTCACCTCCAGAACACTCTTCACACAGTCCTCCTTCAGGATCACCCCTTACCCTGAATTACATTATTTTATAACATCCAAATAACTCAGTGGAGATGTGTATCAATCCTAAAATCTTTAGTACTGGGTGTAACGTAATATTACTGATTACTTTTGTATTCATATATGTATTTATATATGATCTATTCATTCGCTTATTTGTCTTTTGTAAAATCTGGCATATAAATATGAGTGACATTAGAATATGTCAAAAAAAAATAACCTGCTTAAAATGTACCTGGTGTATAATCATGCTTATAATATAATAGACCAATTAGAGGCTTAATCAGGTTTGCTCGGTACAAATCTCCTCTTCAAACACACTTTTGTGTTTGACTTTGATTTTTGTCTCTTCCTACAAAACACACTTCCAGCACAATTTCACTCTTCACCACGGTACCCTCCGCTTTTTGATTTATTCATTTTATATAAATTAGTTTGTTGTTTCATTCTGTTGCTCTCTTAGGAGCCAGTATTTAAGAAGTTGAGGTAAGCTGGTTTAAGTATGTGTTTGCTTTTCAATTACATTTTGATATTTAACTACATTGTTTACTTTTTGCATGAAATATCTTCGGCGGTTTTACTCGTCTCTCAGTCGCCTAGAGCCGCCGGCATGTGTTTGATTGGTGCTCTGTGAATACAGTTTGACTGCTTGATTGAAATGATGTGATGTGAAATCCGTATGAAACACAGATCACAGCAGAATGTTTTTTGCTCACATTGCTCCCTTTCTCTCCACGCTCTGAGTACTACTGGAAACCATTTTCACACGCAATCCATTTGGCATGGGATTATGTGCAAGGGATCATCTATAACAACCAGACTGCTGTCATGGCTTAATCCCCTGGTTGTCGCCATTCACGGAAGTCCGCGGTTGTAATTCCGTACACATCACTGCTTACAAACAGAATGAAGCAGAGCAAATAAACAGGCAGGATGTTTTTCACTTACACTTGGCTTGTAAGGCTTGTAGTTTCCTATATTTTCTCCCAAGAAATCTACTGAATAGGACCTAAGACGATCCAATTTATGTTTTAATTTGTGTCTTCACGAAAGACTTATCCGTTTGGGAGGCTTGGAGATTAGGGCACATCATTAACATGACCACAGGTGCTCAAAAAAAACAATAAAAAAAACCAGCTCTGTATTCATAAGGTAACGTGAAAACAGTGCTCATACACAAGGGTCCACAAAAACAATTGAAAAACAGGATAGTATGATCACAGAGTAATTAATACCGTAAGCCTGCTTAAAGAAATACACAGTAGTCCATCCTTGTTTTGTTGCTATTCTGTCTGAGCTCGTCTTTCATGCTTAAAACATGTGAAAAATGTCACCCTGTCGCTGCAGTTTACACAGAATTGCATTTTGCTGGATTAAACAGTGACTGTAAGGGCGGTGCTTTCAGAAGATTACTGTCCAGAGAAGTTTAAATAGATATTTATGGCTCGAAAACAGCATTGCTGTGTTTAGAACTTCATTTGGCCAATATCTGTTTACAATTATTCAGCTTTATTGTACTAATAATTAACACTGAGAGAATCAGGAAGAGAGAAAGATGGATGTCGAATGACATCACAAATAGGAAAATTATTCTTTTTTTTGGTTGTATTAATAATTCAGTTTATTTTCAACCTATAATAAAATAACAGCATATGGGCAGGATTTGGATATTACAATAAAGCATGCATCTAAGAGCTGATGCTTTTTCAGTGGATCAACAAGATACAGCACATCCCATAATTCACAAGAATTCATCGTAAAGCTCTTATTTTCTTATTTTTTTTTTTTTATGGAATCAGGGTAGATAGTTGGATGGTGGCTATCAAAATATCTCTGTAAAAACAAGAAAAGTAAAAACAATAGCACACCTCAAACAATCATCTATACATCAGACACCAGAGAATAACATTTTGAGCATGAATGTGATTAAAATGAACTAAAACTGTAGAAAACAATCATTGTTATAAGCGTGAAATTAGTCCTACCTGGGCTGACTGCACGGAAACAAACAGGTAATCAACCTTTGTTGACATTATATTTGTATACATGCAACAAAAGACAACAAGTCTAAGCCATGACATCATTGTTTTGCCAAGGCTCCATTTAGCATGTCTGCAGGGTTACACGGAAAGAAGGGTTTAAAAACCTATCCACTGTTTTAATGATGTAAAAGGTTCACCATGCCTGAAGGAGCAGTGGGCTGTTCCTTCCAGCGCCCGGGGAATATATTGGGTTCAGGATCTTGCTCAAGAACCCTAGGACATGCAGACCTGCTGGGCCTCAAACCGGCTATACTTTCCCATCTTCCTATTGGGAGATGGCCGCACTACCCACCAAACTACAGTCCCCCCAACGTATCAACGTTATTCTAACTTCAGGTGAAAGTGGTTATAATGTTATGGCTGGATGTCACGGGATTAAAATGCATAAATGATGATGATGAGTGGCACTGCTTTATTTGACTCTGTACTCTTCAAAGTAAACCAAATTAAACTTCTGTTCTTACGGTTACCTGATTGATTTTTCGTTTCCCATTTGGACGTCTCATTATTCATGTCAAACTAACGTTTGTAGACACATCATCATGTTACTTCCATTTTCACTCCAGCTGTGGGCATTATCCTTCCATATCTATCGACCCGACAAGTGAAGAAGCCCACTTTAAAATGCCCAGTGAAGAGGATATCGTGATTGATACATCTGGAATACAGGAAACGCGGGGAAGTATTTTGATCTTCCTTGCCACTGTAGGCAAGCTAAAAATGGTGGATATATAAAAGGTTGGTCCTGAACTACATAAATTAAATGTATTATTATTAATATTATTATTCTTTTAAATGGTAACTCATGTAGATGCACTTTGGCTGCTCTGCAGTCACAAAGACAATCTAATGAGAGAAATAACAACTCAAAAAAAATAAACTCAAAAATATGCAGAGCTTTGAAGAATTACCTGCTACTAATATACATTTTTAATATTCTATTGCTTTTGTGTATTTCACTAGTATTCAGATTTTTTAGGTTTAAGGTTAGATATTCTGATATTACTTTTAGACCAATTTCACCATGAATCTTTTTTTACTTGTGCTGTTTATTGACCTCTGTAGCAGCTGAGCTAAAACAAAAAAAGCAGACCTACCTTGTCATCACTGAAAGCACGGATATATCCCCGAGAAGCCTCCAGCCCCCAGCGTTGGACAAAAAAATCCCACTGATTGAACTTATG
This sequence comes from Lophius piscatorius, assembly GCA_009660295.1. NCBI lineage: Eukaryota > Metazoa > Chordata > Actinopteri > Lophiiformes > Lophiidae > Lophius > Lophius piscatorius. The sequence continues at coordinate 23,012 of VRLP01000325.1, forward strand.
TTGAAGTTATGTCAAAAAATGAAAAAGCCCCTCCACTAGGGCTCCCCCTAGTGAGGAAAATATGAATTATTAGACTAAACACAATGTATACAAGATAAACATGTTCAAGTCGATTCATATTCACCAAATTTGGACTAAATCAGACCAACGATTGAGAAATAAAACGGAGAAATACGGTTATGAATTAAAACTTTTCAAAAAGCAATCCAGTTCTTCCTCGCACCAAGCTCTATGTAGGCATACAATTTAAAAATGATCTATGAAATAGTTTCTGAGTAATGGCTTTAACACGAAAGACGCGGACAGCAGACATAATTAGGATTTCATTTATATCCCTGACTTTTTGTGGATATAATAAACTTAGAAGAGAGCAAATAATGAAAATTGTCAAAGATAAGTATTTAAAGGAAACCCCGACTATAAAGACATTTAGGCATCATTATGCCATAAATGTTTTTACATAATGATACACTGTGTTAAGAACACATTTAATACTTTCATTACTATATAAATCCTCAAAGTTTAAGACTTATTTGACCTACGCAGGTGGCCATTACTTTAACGGTGCATTGCATTATGGGTTGATGATGTAGAATGCCGCTGCAGTTGGTTGTTGTTTTCGTGGCATTGGTGAGAGAAAAATCGATATAATTCCACATTATGCGCTGCTTTTGGATGTGCTTTCCAGTCAAAGGGCAATACGGGAATCGATGTAAGTCACAGCTTTCTGAGAGATAAGACGAGGAGAAACCAGTATGAAGACGTCTGTGGGCGTACACAACTTCTACAGGACTCGCGTCTGTGTTCACGTCACTTCTCTCCTGATGCATTTGGTAGACCACATCTGCTAAAAGAGCTTACGGGTCATGGTGGTGATAAACAAAGGCTAAAACGAGATGCTGTGCCAACAATAATTCCACACAAGGAGACTAAACTCCACAGAGAAGCGAGTGACAACCGCTGTACGAAGCGACAAAGACGGGAGAAGCTGGACGCTCTCCTGCTAAAATCTGAACCAGCTCACGGATGCAGAGAGACTGAAGCGGACCATCGGCCATGACTATGACTATGAAGATATCATACAACGATGGTAAATTCTACATGCTTACCTTGAACAGCTGCTGACAACAAGTGGAGCTCTTTACAAAACACACTCTGCTTTATGGTTGCCATGGCAACACAATTCCTTCAAAGACACCAACGATTGTGTCCCACTCTGGCTTCAACACGTCTCTCATCGTCTTCTTGCGTTTGCTCAGTTTGAACAAAGTTTCCCAACTTGTCCTCATTTATGTCGCGATCCGGTTCAAATAGAAAAGGTCAAACCGTTTGACATTACTACCCAGAATGCATTGCAACGTAAACAGCAATGGCGTCCAACGAGTTAAATTATTTTTCAAAATTTGTACAAACTATGGGATTTAGAGAAAATTTGATGTCGCATTTATACAGCTGATACCGTCAAACATGTTTTAAAGCAAACAAGTTTTCACAGTGGGAAAAAATATTCTACATGTTCTGCTAACTAAACACACTCAGATATTTGCTTGTGGAAACAAGTCTAGTAACTCCACCCTAAAAAACTCCCAAAAAGAGGAATGTTTGGGTTTAACTTGTTTATTTGCACGCTCGATGTTTATCAGGCTCTGAGTGAGGGAAAGAAATGTGGTCTGAGGGATCTGCCAAGAAAATTTAACCATCTTACAAAACGGCCAGACTGTTTTTCTCTCAAGGAAAACAACACCGGAATAAAGAGCTTTAAGAAACACAAGATCGGCTTCATTGGCTCGTCTTTATTGACCTGTCAAAAACACAAGCAGATCAAGAAACACAAGAACTGAGCAGATTTTAATTACATCGATTAAAATTCCAGGGTGTCATCAAGATCGGCTGAGTGACAGGCAGGGCTCACTAAGAAACAAAGATCTTATAGAAAGTGCTGGGAGCTCACTGAGAAGACCGCAGAGATCAGGTCCGACTCATTATACGTTAAAACAGAAGGTTACGAAAAAAGGCTAAATTAACGACAGTTTTCAATGACACTGGATGTTTTATAGATAGATGGTGAACACACCCCCATGAGGTGTGAAACTATGCAGCTGTGAAGCGGGATGTTGATCGTAAACACCCCATGCAGTCGGACGATTTCGATGGGGAACAATGTGACAATGCTGATTAGTCTGGAGGGGGTAAAGGCTGAGAGGGTGAGATGTAACACTAAATTTTACCTGATAACAAGACACCATGCAAAAATCTCACATTAATTTTGATTAATCATGAGCATTATCTTCAATAATTACTTTCATTACCTTTACTCTTGACAGCATCACCAACATTTAACCCCCGAATGTTTTTATTAACCTTTCACTGAGACAGCAGCTTAATATTCTTGATGGGACTTAAAACCTCCTAAAAAAAGCAGGTGTTTTCCCTGGAAATTATAAATAAGCACATCGGGGTTGTAAATAGGTCAAGCAGGGAACCCTGCTATTTTAGGGATTAAGACATCAAGAGATCAACCAATCAATTCATCAGATTTTTTTTACCACACCAGGCTGCACCATGAACCCAAAGGGGGAAGAAATCCCCTCAAGGATACACAAATGCATCATATAGACAGGAAGGTCTGATGAAAAAATCAGGTGAATGTAAACAGCAGCAGCAAGACGGGATCACAATATGGTTATTATCTTCATTTGAAAAGGGAAAACTTTTAACTTTGCGTTTGGGCAGCAGTATTTGCATCATTGGATGTAAATGACGAGTTGTCTCCTCCAGTCTTACTAGAATCCAGGACGCTATTTGCTCAGGATACCGTTCAGCTTCATCTGGGACATTGAGGTGAAGATTTATGATTAATCCGTTTAAAAGTCCAGAGTGTAAAATGTAAGAGGCACCACTTTGAACAAATATAATATAATATCCATGTGTTTTTCTGTACTTTCAGCTGAAAGAAAAACGTTTTTTTTTAAGGTTTGTTTAGAAAAAGCCCATCTTATCTCCACAGGAGTGGGTCCGTATGGAGGTCGCAATGTTTGTACAGACTGGAGAGGGATTTTGCATTTTAAGCTGTTACTGTGTTTTGACAAATGGAGGATCTCGATTAAGGTTTAGATCAAGAAAAAGCAACGCAGCGCCAAGCCTTGCCGTCAAAGAAACAGGAAGACTCTTGAAACATTTAGAGATAAATGGAGCGGTCCGGCAGCCCGCAGGAATCAACTTTCCTCGGCGCTGCCAGCCTTCTTCCCTGCTGTGAGTTTCAGAGCGACCCATCCCCGCCCGTCAAGTTTTCAGCGGGTGAACTGGACGGATCTCAGCTCTGGCACATTTCCTCTGAAGTGGTGCAACGCCAGTGGCTTAGGGAAAATATAGGCTAAGAATGAGATGGAAAGCTTTACACAGTAGAACTATTACTTTCTAGTAAACACAGTCTTCAGCCAGAACCTGCCTTAAGCCCAAGCTAGGCCAGCATGGCCTCCATCCTGTATCTCTGTCCTACCAGGCAATCTAGATGCTCGGGCTTAACGCTTGGAAGTGCCACGACCAGTGATCTTCCCCCCCAAAAAAAGTCTGCCGCTCTTGATCCAAAACTGTCCCTCATCAAAAAAATCGATTTGTGTGCATCTCACAGACAACACAGGTCGTGGAAATACGTAAAAAGAAAGACCAAGCGTTGGGAGTTCAAACCTGCAGCAGAGGAGATGTTCCTCATTTATGTCCTTCTACCTGAAACCAACTGCTCCTGGATGCATTGACCCTCATAATAAGATGTCACAAGAAGCCACTGTCTGCTAAAAATAATAATTAAATAAAATATCCCAGAATGGCGGTTGAAGGGGACCAGGGTTTCATCAGTGCCCGAATGAAGGGAATAAAATAGCAGCGTATCCACTCAGCGGGTGAATGCGGACTACATGACTGGAAGCAGGCTAATTGGTTTGCATGCATGAAGAGAGTTAAATTACCAAATGTATGATTGCTGCTATAAATAAAACAAAAAATGTGTTTGCATAGCACACATGTCATTTGATAGTGTGCTCAATTACAGTCTCAAAGGGGATCACTAACCAATCCCAGCTCCGTAATGATAGCCATTAAATATTTGTAAATATCACAATCCTGATTGTATTAGATCCAATTTGTCACATGCTGCAGGGCTGAACATGGTGGTGCCTCACCGCTAAAGGCTCTGCTCGCCGATCGATAGGTTTCCACATTAACACGTGGAGTTTACAGATCGATAAACCCTGAGTTTTGGATGGAATAACTGTGTGGATAAATAATGTCAGACATTATTCTCCCCTCTTGAGAGGGAATGGAAGTCAGACGAAGAGAGAGGCGACGGCTGAAGCTGTGGAATGTGAGCCAGAGCTGAAGGATCCAAAGGCAGAAGGCATGAATGAAAGAGAGTAAGGAAGCATGGAGAGATTATAAGTGCATTTAGAAGGAATACAATGAGCCAGAACATAAAAACCACCTGCCTTATATTGTGTATGTACCTTTTATTTTGCTGCAGAAACAGCTCTGTGATTAACTGTTCATTTCTAGCACAACTTTTTTAACAATTTTTTGCCACAGTAGGTCTTCTGTGGAATCAGTCATCTGTTCACTAGTTGTCACGCCCTAGACCACTTTGGTAGGTAATAGCCACTACAGAATGGGAACACCCATCAAGAATGGTTCTTTAGATGTTCTGAAAAGGAAACACAATTCTGGCCACCGTAAATGTCATTCACATCCTTGTGCTTTTCATTTTTCCTGTTTCCAACCCATCAACGTTGAGGACAAATGTGAACTTGCTGCCTAATGTGGCTCACCCACCGACAGTAATGAGATAATCAGTGTCATTCTGATTCCACCTGTAAGTAGTAATCATGTCATAGATCGGTGTGTGTGAGAAAAGAACAACAGAACTCTCATGGTTAGATAAATCAGAGAGAGTTCCAAGAGAAAGAGATAAAGACAAATTAAAAAAGGGGTACATCAGAGGGACGGGCCAGGTAAGGCGTCTTGGAGACAAAGTGAGAGAGGCCTGATTGAGATGGTTTGGACACGTGAAGAGGAGGGATAGTGGATCTACTGGTAGAAGGATGCTGGAGCTGAAGATGCCAGGCAGGAGAAGAAAGGTTAGACCAAAGAGGAGATTGCTGGATGTGGTGAGAGAGGAAATGCAGTTGGTTGGTGTAACAGAGGAAGATGCAGACAACAGTAAATAATGGAAACAATTGATCCACTGGGGCGATCCCTAAAGAGAATAGCCATAAAAAGAAGAATATACCAGGCAAAGAGACATTTGTTTACAGTTTCCCTCAAAAAGCATGAGACCCCTGCTGCTGTGGATCTGTCGCCAGTGGGAGTCCCCACACTGCCTCACCCTGATGCATGGAACTCCCATTGTACAAAGTCTCCATTTGAGTTTATGGTATGATTCAATTCACATCACCACAAAAATGGATGGATTGATGGATGGATGGATGGATGGATGGACAGACTCTTCATCCCGAGGGAAAGTCAATTGTGCAAAGAATCTTTGGGTAACATTGTAATTTCAGGTTCAACAATACAATGAATGATGAGTTCAACAGTCAAAGCTGCTATTTACAGGATTAAAAAAGCAAATGATGTGGAAATACAAAACCACAAGCCATGTCAAAGGATCTCAAACATTCCTCTACTGGAGGTCACTGCCAATAAAAACCAACAAGGAAAGCTGCTGTTCTATAAATAGATGTGTTGTGAAAAAAGTCAAAGTTCAATCAGTGCATATTCAAGAATTAAAACCGGACCTAGATTCACACCTTTTCAATTATAATGACACAATGCAATATCAAAAGCAGGTTGGGTCAACACTATCAGGCATAACCACATGGTAAGTGTGCCTCCTACCGGGAATAATGAGCCCCTTCCTGCAACATACTGGGGCCAATTATGACCCTGACAAATCTAAAGGAAATCAATGGCACTGGTGCTGATGGGAATTAGAAGTTCTGTTCCAGAGGAGTCGGTGAACAGCTATATAGGCAGCATCCAATTAAAAATTCTAAAACGCTACATGGTGGAAGATACTGTGATATACACTTTGATCACAGTCTGAAAATGAGTTTGCAACAAATCTTCTTCAAATGTATTAGAATAGAAATGCAGAGATATATAAATACATATATGAAAATATTGCATTGAACTGTAAATTGCAGCAGGTGTATATTTAAAGTTGAAAAGCCGGTCTTGAGTATGAGAGTGTTTGTCTGTCAGAGGGAGGGGTAGTACAGTATGATGACCACAGGCAGGAGTGACCTCCGTGGTGCTCTGGGACACAATTTGGCCTCTTTAATAAATGGTCCCGGTATTACGGTAATAAAGAGAGGGGAGACGGTGCAGGTGTAACACATCATTCACAAGCAAGTCAATTCTCAAGATAAGTCAAAGTAGATTCAATATAATTCGACGCTAAAAATCAAAAGCCTCTTGATTACCTTGTTGTGTCCACGGCTCTTCCACACGTGGGGGACAAAGGGAATCCCGGCGCCTCTAATGAGCGCGCGCCTCTAAAGACAAACAAATAAATGCCGCTTTTATTCCCAGCGAGCGAATATTGTGTCCATCCTCTGCTGGGATGCGGTTCCTCCACAGCGGTCCCCCCCGACAAAACAGGCTGATCCAGACTCCTCGCTCCGTCTTTGGCTTTCACATGGTCTCTGGTTTATTTCTTAGCCACTTTTTTCCCCCGGCATTAAAACATGACTGACAGGAAAGTGAGGCGCTGAAGAGAGAACCGGATCCTGTGTGTCCAAGTTTCACATCCACACTCTTCCTCCGAGAGAAGGGTGGTGGTGTGTCTGAGGGGATAACGGCTTCGGCTTATCAGACGCGTCGGAAAGTCGGCGTTCCCCCCGACCATCCTGCCTACTCCTCCTCCCTCCTCCTCCTCCCTCTCAGTAGACAGCCACTGTGGACCATTGAATGGATCTCACTCTGGTGTGGGACCAGTAACACAAACAACTTCATTCAGGCTTCAATGGGCAGAGTCAAAACCTAAGTGAGAAAATAAATAATAATATAAGGAACATTCATCTCTTAATTCTAATAATTAAATCTACCGTAATGTTTTTAACGCTGCAATTATTATGTAAATGAACCCCAGCAACCTTGATCATTATTGTCGCCTGTACATAAATAATTATCGGCTAATTAATGGACTAAATGTGATTGATTGTTGTTAAGTGTGAGTGGTTTATAGAACGACAGTGGATATTGGGTTAAATTGTAATGAAAATGATGAATTGAAGAAGATGATAAAATAAGCCCTCCTGTAGGTATTCAAGTCAAGAGAGGCCATGGTCAGAATTATTTATTTATAGCCACTACGTTGAGATAATGAGTTCTGAGAATGATCTTGTTATGACGGGAAAACTAAAGAGTTTCCTCAGGATAGTAAGATAATTAGATATCTCCTTACCTTTTGGTCCTCTAGGCTTCCAGATCACTGTAGCAAATATTTTCTCATGGTTATTGGTTATCAGACCATTTTTTTTGTCATTTTTCTCCCTATGCGACCCAGAATATTATTGAAATTGTAATAAGAACATGTGATATGTACAGCGTATGATATGCTCTTGTTCAATGGTTAAAGTTTTAAAATACCATGTTGTCACAAACAAGTCATTTCTACTAAAGTAATGGTATTAATCCGTCTAAACTACAGATTCTATTGGTATGTGCATCGAATTAACTGTCAAAAACAACCATACCCCTAGCATACCTTATATCTTTAAAGGAACAAAATGTTAAAAGTGTATAATTGTGAAACATTGTCGATTTTAAGGTTAAAAGAAAGTCTGAATTAATTATGAATTACTGTATTTTTTTACAGTGAAATTCTGAAAACCGCAGCTGTCTGGCGAGGAGGCGGCCAAAGCTGCTGGGATTGTTGGATGTAATTGGAAATGGAATTCCTGTTGAGTGCGGCCCAGAGGAAGTGATGGTCACCTACTGTTTATCAGTGATGCACCAATCAACAGCTCAGTCAGCCCGGCCTCGTTGGGGGGAATGGTGTGTCTGATCTGATCGTCCTACTGGAGCTTTGTTTATTGGGCCGCTGTGTTTGTCATGGATTAGCACACACACAGTGTTTGAGCGTCGGGTGATTCATAAGTGTTTCCTGTTCACCAGACCAGATCAAGTGCGGTTGACTAACTTTATGGTCATACTATCATTCCTGCAGCCATTTTTTTTTTTTGGCAACTCGGATGAAGAGAAGAGTTGAACTGTCAGATGTTCCGACCTGAGTTGGATCAGATGCTGTGGTATGCTGCCAGACGGGCGTCATAAACCCAAACCTCCAGGTGGAGGAATGTTGGCTCTGCGTTTCAGAAGCACTGTCCATCCAGTTTACCGCCAAAACCTCCAGAAAAATAATAAAAAAAACAAGAAATATTCCCAATATCTTTTAAAGGTGTCTACTGTTATGCTCTTAAATTTCTATTATTTCAAAACAAAAATTTAAACTTACTATAGCAGTAGCTGGGCAGTGTAATGCATTATCCATTCCAATAAAGGGATAATGTTCAAAGAATCCCAATTTTATTGTTGTTAACAGAAAAATCGAGTTTTTTGGCAATTTTGTATTGCTGAACAAACTATTTATATCAAAATAGTAACCCTTGATTAGTTGATATATAAATATTTATATCAAAATAGTAACCCTTGATTAGTTGATATATAAATATTTTTATAGATGATAACCATTGCCACAACACTAATTAACACTATACACTGGAAGCAGAAAAAACAATCACCTCATAGTTTTGTCAAAAACTACATATATATATATATAGTTTATATTTTCTGATCAAGTACTGGTGAGAGAAAGAATCAAATAAAAGTCAGTGCCATTTGATGAAATGGGAGGTTCTACTCAAGCATTAAGCTTTCATGGGAATGCAATTGCGCACATGGTGCTAAAATAGAAAATCTAAGGAACTGTTCCACTTACTCTGGTGGGATTTTGTCAATGCTGACTAAGAGCAAAGACTTTGCTTTGTGTGAGGGTTAAGTCTCCGTTGAAATTAATTACTTCAGTCACTGGAAGGGACCATAACCTTATGACTTTTTCTACACAACTCGCACGCATCTTTATCCATAAATCCCTCGATGGTGGGCAAATAGTGTGACAAAGACTCTCTTAACTGTTCTGTTTTACATCACTGTCCCCGGAGCTCTTACCGTTTCAGCAACGAGAGTTCAGTGAATTCCCATAACCTATATTTTTTTCATCTGCCTCCATTTAGAGCAGCAAGAGCAAGAATAATGTGGATTAGAAAAAAGAATATCACTCTCTGGTGAATTCATATATCACGCTTTGTCAACGTCTGATTCCAAGTTCTGTAAGCTCTCTGTTATAAATTCGAAACATAAGTGTGTGTGTGTGTGTGTGTGTGTAACTATGTCATCAGGTCATGTTGTATGTGATTACTCCACATATGCTGTCTCCAGTCAGTCCCTTTTCATTAAGACTTCAAATACACTGTCAAATACACAAAGTTATAACATTTATCACGTATAATTCATGTAGACTTCCTTTACTGATCCACTTTAAAGGAGCCGTTTGGTATGATGTGGTAAGAATTATTACAGAAATATTATTACCAAGACAACTATGTACAGTAATGTGTTTTCTAAGCTTTAGATACCATGGTAACCAGCTAACCCCGACACGCCCTGCCTCATAATACCTCTATGAACCAAATAGTCATGTTCCAATAGCAAACGCGTTACTGTGTTCCTAAGTTTTACAAGCTGTCTTTGCATTAGCATCTGAAAAGTAGCGAAACAAACTCATACAATGCCATAGAAGCGATTTTCTTCCCTAACTGTTTTTCCTGGTGATCAGAAAAACACGTGTCCGATCTCTGTAGTCGAGTGCGTACTTTGTATGTTAAGGCTCATCTGCAGTGCTGTTTTAGCCAGCATTAATTCACAGTACAAGCAGGAATCAGCCGCCAGCTAAAGACACGGTTTCACTGTTAGGGAAATGAACGTTAACAACTTTGACTGGAACATTGTTTAATTAATAAGTTTAAGCTACTTCTTTTGTAGAAAAGTCTGTGATATTACGGTATCATCATAGACCCCGCTGCCTATGAAGCGACTCCAGTAGATCTGACCTGCAGACATCATATTTACTCTATTTAATCAGATTTTACTCACTAAAGGTTGCTCTTATACGAACATAACTTCCCAACAATTAGTCTGATTTAGTCCAAATTTGGGGCATTTGAATGGATTCAAGGAGATACGTCTTGTATATATCATATTTGAATATAACTGTTCATATTTTACTCACTGCCGGCAGCTTTTGTTACCTAAAAACCCTGTTTTTCAAACATAACTTTAAATTTAATTTGAGGAGTTTAACCAGGATATTTGAGAGTTGTAGTTTCAGACTATGACTCATGCGTGGGTTACATGTTATTTAGTTTGTTCTACACCTCCTTTGATTGTTTCTTGTGATCCATGTCCATCCAAGTCCTCTGTGTTCCCAGCTGCAGCTTTTCCCTCTCCTGCTCTCGTATTCCCTGTTTCATGATTGTTATTCTTTGTGTGTTTCATGTGTCTTATCCTTTTAATTATCCTTTCGTGTGATTGTTTCTCATCATCACCTGCATTCTCCTGCCAGATGTCTCTCATTCTCTCATCTCTCTGCCGGTTTATCATTAATCCAGCTTGACACATGGCCCAGCCACTTCCCCTCTTTTATCTCTATACAATATTCTAGTTTTGAACTCGGCCTGATTATTTGGATTTTGCCATTGCCCCTCAATTTATATTTGGTTACCTTGGTGGACTGCCTTCCTGGTTTTGACCCTTGCTGATCTACAGACATTGGATTTTGAGTCAAATACACAGAGATGCATCATCCCTGCCTCTGCCTTGTGTCTGCGTGTCCATCCAACCTCTGTTTGCTGAACGTAACTACGTCAGGTTCCAAACTGGTGTTAAGTTATGAACAACAGTTTAACAAATTAAAAAGCACCACGACCAACACGAAGAATTGTTGGCTTGGTATTTCTTGCTACGTCGAGTGTTTCTGCGCTTGTTTGCCGTTTAGCCGTGATAGCAAAGCTGTCAACTTTCTTTCTTTTTTTATTGTAAGGTCACGGTAGTCCACGAAGATTTAATCAGAAGCAAAATTACTTACAGGTTTTTAATAGAAAATCGCAGCCAACTCAACATTCAAGAATTGAAGTCTGTTTTCCGCTGCATAGATGTCATCTTTCATGGAATGTATTTCACTTTCTTTCATTTTTAAGTCAACCGATTTTTGTATTTTTATTTTTGTAATTCTGTATTCAGTCAATTGCCAAAGTCCAATTAGCAAAGTCGAAACACAAAATGTAGACTAAATGAGCCCTCGCCCATGGCCGGTCAACTGTGTTTGTGGATGTGAAATTTCTTATCAGAGGAGTGGAAAAAAAAGATAAAAATCTGTCAAAAATAAATAGTGTGCTGAGTTTCCAGCTTTGTTTTCCCCGAGTGTCACACAACCAGGCCCTGAACAGGACTGATGAGGAAAATCTGACGCACAGGAAATGAGCTCTGTGGTTAAAGATGTGGTGTGGCGAACGTGACAGGAAGTCAGACTGTCCTGCATGTTGGCGTGACGGCGCCGTCATATCACAAACAGGTTCCCCTACCTGTGCCTCTTATTCCCGCTTGCTTCTTTGTGCTCGGCTATGAAGTCGGTTAAAAAGGGTTGACTGTGATTTGGATTCGTGTGCAAACACAATGTGATTTATAAAAATAAAAAACATGATTTTTCAAACACAAAATGTGCCAGAGACAACTACAGCATGTCTTACAAGTACAAACACACTTTCCTACAACCACACAAATGGATACAATCCTTACATGTGAGTGAGCCACTACTTGCACGCAAATGTCTTCAGATTTGTGCGCGCACAGGTCCTTTGTAGTTCACCTGTTAAAACGGTAGGTGTCGCTGTGACTCAGTTTGTAGATTATAGATTTTATACCAGCAGTTTCAAACAAGCTTGGCTAATCGAGTCCTTTGGTGCGAGTGTAAACTGATATTTTCTTAAATGCCTGATATTAAGCGGACATGCAAATAAAGAAATGATTCATGAGCACGCCAGACCGTCAGAAGTATAATATAAACATTTTTAAAGTTACTCGACATCCCACCACAGTTTGTGGTTTTGCGATTCCCATTAATGAAGCAGAGATGACAGTTAATTGCTATTCATTTCACAGGAGTGCAACTTCATGGCCAAGCAACACCTGCTGTTGTAACAGGTGAACTACAAACGATCTGTGTGCGCACAAATCTGAAGACATTTGCGTGAAAGTAATGGTCAACATGCTCTAAGATTGTACCAAAAGTCACATGAGGTTTTTTTTGTTTTGTGTACTTGTAGAATAGATTTTGGTTTAATTGTAATTTCACATTTGTACATGTAAGATATGATCTAGTATTTTTTTGTGTTTGCAAAACAGGAAACGGTTTGTGAATCGTATATTTGCAAATCACGTTGTGTTCTCTCACGTGACCAAAGAATCATGAATCATGTTTCGTTTGTATGAAAACTTTTGGCCGGAATTTAACTCCATAGTTCTGAGTCATAATGCCAAACAATGGTAAACCAAGCAACACGTGAACAACATGGATCCATAATCACAGGCATGGACTGGACTACAAACTCCTGAAGAACTACCTCCAATCACATATAGAAAGTGTAAACTATCTCACCTTTAGAATGAGTGCAACAACTTTTCGTGAGATTAGGATGCAAATTCCTAGATCAGGGATAGAAAAACTGACTTCTCAGAGGCCACAGCTCACCCTCCAAAGCTACCCATCTGGCCTTGAAGCCAACTCAGAGACCAATTAACAGATATGACAGACATTTTATGGTCTTTCAGGTTTACAGAGTGTGGCTGCAGCTGACTGTGCCCTTACAAACTTGAAGGAGGGTTTCTAGATGCAAAAGCTGGAACTGCTGATTGACGTGGAGGTCAATGCTACTGGGAAATTATTAATTGCCACAATAATGATACGAGTACTCGGAATCAAACTAAAAGGTCAATGCAGCTACTGCTGGGAGGGGTGGAAGGAAAACCATCCAGATGGATCCAGGTTTGGAGTTTAGCCAGATGTTGGGTGTGAGTGGCCATGTCCAGAACCACATGCACACAGACAGGCGAGGAGTTAACACAGAGAGAGAGAGAGAGAGAGAGCGAGACGGGGGAAAAAGAGAGACAGACAAGGAAAGCTAAGGCTCATGGATGAGCCCTGACACACAGAATACAAATGAATTCAGAATATGCACATCTAACATGAATTATGAAGACTAGTCCCTCCAGAGAGTTGGCATTAATTAGATTGCCAACCCCTGGAAAAGTGCCAGTCAGTCCATAATTCATGTGGTCCGCGGGCCCATCATCACATCACTCGGGTCCAGACTCGACACCTTCTGAAGATGACGAATCTCATGGGATGGACTGCAAGACGTAAATCAGGGGGTGTTTCATAATAATTCTAACTAATCTTTTTTCTCTTGTATCAAACTGGTATAATTGTTTGCTTGGTTTGAGAGTATTTAGCAGCTACGCATGAATCTTATCATGGGTTTTTTTAGCAGCTACGCATGAATCTTATCATGGGTTTTTTTAGCAGCTACGCATGAATCTTATCATGGGTTTTTTAGCAGCTACGCATGAATCTTATCATGGGTTTTTTAGCAGTCCCGTCACACTGAAATAACCTTGTAGAAATATAATTACTACTGTAATACAGCGAGGATATCGGGAAGAAATAGGCTAATTAGGTTGGAAGGAATTCATCTCACTTCCTGCTGCTGAAGGTTATGGCCTATTGGATAAATGTAGTTTCCCAGAAACTCATGAATAATGAATCATGAAATCATCATCGTTGTGTCCGCCACAGGTCCTTCGTCTTAAGGCAATAACTCAGAAGCAAATTCTTGGATTACTTTCAAATTCTATACCCATACAGATCTTAGTGCGAGGAAGAGCTGGGATGATTTTGGGAGAGGTCAGCTGTATATGTCTGCCGCAAGCTGGAGATTTATCTCTAAAAGTTTCAAGCCATCATTTCTCAACTGTTTGTCCGTTTGATTCCAGATTTGGTGCGGGTGAATCGACTCGAGGAGATACTATCCAGAATATATCGTTTTTTTTACTCCAATGGTTCATATTTTACACACCAGGAGGAGCTTTTTAAATGAAAAACACAGTTTTTTTAATCTTTGAACTTTATATTTAATTTGAGGAGTTCATTCAGGGGAATGAATGCAGGGGATTGGGGGCTTTTTGGGGATATATACCCTTTCTGTTGTGGATGACAGCATTGTGTTGTCATCCCTCTATTTATGCTTTTAAATATAAAACCCTCAAAACAAGATGAATATCTGTCTTGAAATAGATATTTATTTCCTGACACACCTGTGTTGTGTTTCGTAGTTCCCAGAGGAACTGCAGCTTCTCTCCTCTTTCATATCTGAGCCACATATGAAGAAACACAACACAACACATGCTCTTTATTCCTGCCGCACGCAAACAGCTATTTAAAAATGCTGGCTCGGGCTTTGAAGACATTATATAGCTGCTTTGAGTCTGTCCCATCCACTTTAGCGTAACAGTGGGCCGGCCAGAGGAACTCTCCTTTCTGAGTGTGAACACATGACGGCTCTTTTCTCTGTGGTGGCAGGAAACACGCCTCCAACGTTATTCATGTACGATCGATCGGTTACACGCATGGATAAAGTCAGAGGCCTGATCGACATTATCACTGCCTACCAAGTGATGGAGATGAAATGAATCATTTTAGGCTTATTCCTCTGTTAAGGGCTGAGTTGCATTTTTATTTGCAACCAGTTGGGGAGGGAAAGGATTATGTTGAAATGAAACAAAGCTGAAATGATGCTTTTGAATGCAAATCAATTCAATCCCTTCGCCTGCATCTCCGCGAATTGACTCGATCTCACATTTAGTCGTCCCTGTATTCAACGTAAGTGAATATCTCCAACCCATGATATGCAGAGCAGATATTAACGCCACGTAGCCTCAGCTTTAGAAATTAGAATACTATTATAGGAGGGTTTGTTTGTGACGCTTCCACACTGATCTCATTACACAGGCATAAATCCTCTCCTCGCAGCGTGGAACCCGTCACTGGGCACCAGAACTGATGAGAATTGGACCCTTTTATTTGTCTTTTAAAGTGAAACTGTATTTTTTTAATACTTCTAATTAGATGCGGAGACTCGCTGCTATTTGTTGATTCCCTCTTGACCGTTTCCCGGCTGCTCACAAATCCACCATCTCTGTTTTTTGTTTAAGGGTGTGTGTGTGAAGCGTGCTGCGGGTCACGGTGAGGTCACTGCAGTAACAAGGTGTGTTCATGTGTGTTTATGTTCATGCACTAGTGTGGAAGGTGGGAATGGGAAGACCTCTGTATTTGTGTATTTGTGTGTGTGTGTGGTGTGTGTGTGTGTGGTGTGTGTACGTGTGTGTGTGGTGTGTGTACGTGTATCTTTGTTTGTGTGTTGATTTCTTCTTTTTTTTCCAGACTGGGGGATTTACTACTTAAGTAACACGACCGTGATTAGGGAGGACTGCCATCTGGTAGTTTGAGAGGCGTGCTGAGGTACGTGCTCACACACATCCAATCAGGTACACACACACACACACACACACGATAGAATCTACTAAATGATTCAGATAAACTCACAAATGTCCTTCATTGTTTTCTGAGCCACATCGGCCACAGAGCAAAAACATAAATAAACACCACCGCCATCTTATCCGGGGTGTTTCTGTTCCGCTGCCATTCGTCTCAGCCTGCTGCTGATTGCAGAGAAACTCTGGTCACGTCCTCTCATGAATACCTGAGGATACTCTCTGTTATTCCTTCCACATGCTGCCCCTCTGCCTTCAGACTTCCCCCCGCTTTTCCTTATATCATGGTTTCTTTTCCACCTGCAGGGGAAATGAAATCACCACCTTTGACCAAAGGAATATTTTTAAAAATGATGAAGGTCTATCGTTTGGCGCCTTCTGTGTTGTGGGCAGCAGTTACGAAATTATCTGCAAATTTCCTGCATATACATTTTGTCCATTTCTTCTGCTTTCAAATAAATGATCATCTGTTCCACTGTGAGAATGCAGTTTTTGTTTTCCTCTAAGTCCTCCACAGTACGGAGAATTCATTTCCTCTCCAAAAACGACTCAGTTATAAAACACAATTAGCCACATTGTTGTATTTAATGTGTTTTATTTAATCATCACAAAGTAAGTTCATGCATGTCTTTTGTTTTGTTTCTGGCTCTTTCCCGATAAGGTGAGCTGAACTTACAAATTATGGTTAAAAAAGTTGTTTTGTAAATTATTACCTCCATCAGGGACATTATAGTTTTACCTTTGTTTGTCTGTTGGCAAGATTGTGGAAATACTCACAAACGGATGTGCATGACATTTTACCAGTTGGGTTTTGGCATATCCTGGAGATGATTAAATTTTGGTGACATCAAAGATAGGGTTCCACAGAAACTAACTCAAATTATTGGACAAATCTGCATGAAATTTTACCTAGAGGTAGATTTTGTCACATCCCAGAGGTGATTAAATTTAATTGTCAGTTATATCTACCTTCGGTACCGTTGTGCTTTGGCAGAGGTTTTGATCTCTCCTTATTTGTACTACGCTGTAAAAACTTAACCCGCTAATGTCCGGCTCATCTGTTTGGTGGATCTCATTTTGAGTCTCTATTTCTCATTGAAAAATGTGTGACTGAACCTATTTATAATAAGACCCAGTGGCAGCATGTATATGCTAAAGAGTAAGGGGCTGAGGATGGAGCCCTGGGGGATATCACAGGGCAAAGGGACCACCGAAGAGGAGTTATTAGCATGGCTCTTGAGAAAGTCGTATTTGATTAGTAGGATTTTTTGTAATAATAAAGCATGTGATGACTTACTAGTATGAATTATAACTTAATCAACTGAAAAAGTCTTATATGGGTCAAATAGTTTTCTTAAAAGCATCCAATAGTTTTCTTAAAACACGCTTACCAAAACACTTAGGAGATTTCACTTTTTGATGGAGGCAGTGAAGGTGAGCTAATCTGATTAAAATTGGTTGTGTAAGATATGAAATTAATTAATGCCACAAAGAAATCGGAATATGGAAAGACATTTTTTTTCTTGATGAGGACATTAAAGGGTTCATGTATAAATCACTGAAGTATTAGTTAATGACAAGTAGGTTAAATAAATTACATTAAATAAATGGCAGTCTTGACGTGTAAGTTAATGTAAAATAAATCAAAGTAAAGTACTGACCGTCACTGACAAGCAATTTACTGTACAAATAATTCACAGTAATGAACTGGCAGCCATTGAAAAGTAACATATTGTAATACTTCACAACGTTATTGGTTACTGTGTCAGAAATGCAGTAATTTACTGAAGATTTTATAGACATGTTTTTTACTGTGTAATGAATAAATCAAATTTTCACTGTCACTTCAAATTAATAATGACGAGATCGGTGGTCCTATATTCAGACCACCACGCTGACCTCTGTGGACTTTAGTGTTACATGTGACCATATATGGACGAGCTCCTGGATCACCCACACACACACACAACTCAGTCCTCCATGAAGCTTCTGCGTTTGCCTTTGCTCTTCTTAAAGAGAGAAATGTATAATTTTGAGTATACAAGATCTCCAGACATGAATCACCAGCAGAAGTTCCAAGGAGATAACACACACAGGCACACGCGCGCGCACACACACACACACACACACACACACACACACACACACACAGAGTCAACAGTTGCAACCGTCAACATGACTCACCAGCACATTTTGTGTAGACGTAAACACATACTCTGAAACAGGCCAATTGGAAATCACTACATGGTTATAAAAGAAAATGTGGGCACACAATCCTGTGCAGGTGAATCATTTTCGTTTACGCCTAGATGGGATCCATGACTGGACGACCGCAGAACACGCAGCCTTCGCCCACGCACCAACCTGGTCTGAGCTCAGAAACGTCATCAGCACCTCTTGTCACTTTTCCAAATGTGTTCACCTTCATTTATGGTTTAATATGAAGATTTCTTTAAAGTAGAAAATGTCTAAATAGGGCTGAACAATAAACCCCTATTTGATTTTATTTGTAATTAATGTGATATACATTTAGATTTAGACTTCTCTAACGGGTTTAACATTTAGTGTTAGGTTTGACATTAAGATTTGACATTTAGGTTTAAGTTTTAGATTTAGACTCCACAAACAGGTTCAACATTTAGATTAAACGTTTAACATTAAGATTCATCATTTAGATCTAAAATTTTAATTTACATTACACTTAGGTTTAACATCTAAAATTTGTACCTAGATTTAACATTTAAATTTAATATTTAGAACACATTTAACATTTAGATTCAACAGTTATATCTCAAATTTAAAACACACTTAGGTTTAACATCTAACATTAGTATCTAGATTTAACATTTAAAATCAACATTTAGAACACGTTTAATATTAAGTTTTGACATTAGTTGAGCCGTTAATTTCAGCAATTTCTAATTTACCCTCTGCACCCCATTAAACACCACGTTACATAATCAGAAATTTAATATCCAAAATCTTGTGCTTGTATATGTTGAATCTAGCTGCATTACATATTTCATCTCTCTAGACTCTGGTGTGGATACCGAGAGCCTAATGTCTCACCAGAAACCACATCTAAAAAAGCTTTTAATATACAGTTAGTTGATATTCGGTGCATTAAACATTTACTCAACAATCTGCAGCATCTGTCAGGGTCTGAAGGGTAGAAACTGCATCAGCTCACAGAAACATGTAAGCGCTGTTTCAGGGTCTGTTTTTGCTTCAAGTGCTTTTTTTTCCTCCTGGTACACCGTCTAAATATAGGGGCTCAACATTTAGATATAGCAGCGCTGTAGGCAGACGCACAAGTCAACACACACACACACACATATATCTACGCCTGTAAACTGCACATATGTAGACAAACTTGTAAATGTCAAAATACATAAGCGTATCCACGCCTCCAGCCACAGGGATTCCTTCAGGAGCACAAATGTGTGTATTCAATGCATGTACACAAACACACAATCAACATTTGATGTACAGTGGGTTTTATTTATTGATTGATTTTTTTTGTCACTAGTCACAGACTTGCTTTCAGAGACAAAATGAGAGCGAGGATTCAGGAAGCAGGCTTGGTTATTATTTCAATCAGAGGACGATTGGGAAAGCAATTTTGTTCACACAATAACACACAAACAGCTAAATGTTACAAATAATAATAGAATGTTTCTCCCCAACCTTGAAGCTTAATCCTTTTAGTTTCCCTTTTCAACCTGAACACAATTTGATACAAACATATAAAAATAAAGCCAACTCAACCACTTTCACTTGGACAGGAGACAGAAATCAAACGCACACAAACTCTACACACTCACCGCGCATCACGGAACCCCTGATACATGCTGTGTGGGTCCCAGAGGAGACTAACCCAGAAAGATAACGTACATGTATGATCATAACCCTGGTGCCCTCTTTCCTACTAGGTGTCCTCTGTGGGGTATTTTTTTAATGGTGGACACCACTGGGAGACGGAGGCCCAGGTAACACCTGAGGTGTGCTGAGACCCTGATGGAGATCAGTATGAGGTCCGGTAGAAATGATGTCATAGTCATTCATTACATTGAGCTAATTTTAGAGGCCAAATTTCTTATTTAGAAATGTGACTGAACCTGTTTATAATATAAACCAGTGGCAGAATGTAAGTGCTTCAGAGTAAGGGGTCAGAGATGGAGCCCTGGGGGACACCACAGGTCAAAGTGGCCACTGAGGAGGAGGCAGTCAACATAGTTATTGAGAAAGTCCTATTTGATAAGTAGCATTAAATAGGACCCCCCCGGTTGCCCCTTCTTAGACAAAAAGTCTAAGAAGGGGCAACCGTTATCCTGTTGTTCAATAGTTTTCTAAAAACATGTTTTACAAAAAGGTTAAGGTAATCTGATTAAAATGTACTTTTTTTTTTACTGCTTTAAAAACATTACTCGACCAAACAATTTGTCATTTTATGGTTAATCTATAGTGTCTAAGATATATTTTTGGTTGGCGTTAAATGGATTGAGATCTGCTGAAGGTGGAGGCCAAGACAAAACCTTGAACTTATTGTTGTGTCCTTCTAACCGATTCAGAAACATTTTGCGATGTGTGCTGGAGGAAGCCAATTATGGAATACTGTTTCCATGACGGGGGTACTTGGGCTACAAGAATGCTTAGGTGGGTAGTACATGCCTGAGTGACAGCCAAAAGAAGAACCCAAAGTTTTCCCAGCAGATTATTGTCCAAAGCATCACTCTGACTCCCAATCAGTCAGAACCCCGATCAGACTGATAAAAGTCCCACAACACTCGCTGGTGTTCCAGCCCAGCCAGATCTGTGTGGGGGTGGACATGGTGTGCTCCCGACTGCTACACTCCTCTTTTACTCTCTGTGCTGCCTCTCCAAGGTTACTCCCTGTGTTCGAGGCAGCGGTTGACCAACTACCAACTGCCTGGCTTGAATGAAACCAGGCAGCTTCTGCACGAGCAATATCATATCATTGTCTCGGTCTTCCACTGAGCCATGAAATGGGCTTATGATTTCATTTTTATCTGAAGGACAAAAGGCACAACCCCTCCTCCCTACTCCACTTGGCAGAAAAACGCTTCCCCAGTTGGCTTTGCAGCACAGACACAACGGCTGTTCCCAGTTCTCAGATGTTATCTGATCCTTTTAGCGCTGTTCATCACACACAGAGACATCGTACTAAAATGACTCAAACACAGACCATTTTCTCAGGCGGCGAAAAAGCAATCAGTTCACAGCAATACATTTTCAATTCTTCTAAGGGTAGGGAGATAAATGACTCAGAGTCTAAATGAGTATTTTCATACACCTCCATCACCCCAGGAATTAATATCCTGTGATGAACCTTCTTTGTACTGAGCAGCCCTGTAGCACTCCCTTCAAACTCTGGAGTTTGTGATAAGGATCCAGCACCGCCGGGACTATTTAGTATTTTCTGTCTTTCTATTTTCTGTCTAAGTGTCCGTGCTCCATTGGGGGACAGGGGTGTGTGAAATGTCTTCCTAACACAATAAAAGCCAAGCACTTTCTGACAGACTTAATCATTTCATCATCTGCTGTAACAAACAAATCATTTTTACTCGATTCACTTCTGTTCTGGTTGAGTTGAAATATTTTAGAAAATGAAAGGTGTTTGACCCAAAGAGGTGACATGAATAGACAATAAGAGACACTTTAAAGTTATTTTATCAGAATAAAGCCTCGGCATTGACAAGCTGAATTGTATTTCATGCGATATTAAACCTCGCAAAAATTGTTGCAATTCGTTTTTTATGATATCTCCTGCACCAAACGGGCATTTTTATGTGCATTAATAGTTATCTTATAACTTAAATAATCAGTGACATGCAAATATCACTTTACACCAACTTAAAATTAATGGAAGGACTTTGTTCTCTTATTTATTAAAGTATTTTTCTTCTTTTTTCCTAACGTATTTTTAAGCATATTTTAGATCTCTTAGATAAATCTCATTTCCACCGGGACAGTAAAATTGAACAGACCAACAAAGGCTCAGCAGTGAAGCCCTGCCAATATTTGACCAGCTCTCACACATTAAGATCAGTTTCCTCTCATCAGCTCATCCTGTTAAAGTTCCCCACGCTAAAGGGATAAAACCAGGCTTAGCATCACTTAACAAATCTATTTCAGCACTACACAGGAAGGTTAACAGCCACTCCACCACAGCTCGTCAAAACGGCCTTCACATCCTGACCGGCATTTCCATGATGTTGCTTAGTCCAAATGAAACATAAATGAAATCCCTGTTTTTAAAGGTGTGTAAGCTGTGTGGCTCTCTGGATGGTATTATTGAGCTCTACCATTTTGATCCAGATTGAAGTACTTCCACAAGAGGTATTTCCTCCAACTCATATTTAGCCGACAGTCACAGACTCCATGAACATCCATGACGATCCCCTGACTTTCACTGTCATCATCGTGAGGTTTTTAAATTGTGGTTCCAAGTGAAATCATTCAAAATTTACAGGGAAACCTTTAAGATGTTTTCTTTGAAATCATTTTGATCATCTGCTGTCTTCAATCTAAGTCTATCTTCAGGACAGAATAATAAATATCATTATTGTTATTATAGAATTGTTATATTATTATTAGCCCACTGCAAAAACAGACGGGTTAGACAGTAGCCAATAATTCTTAAATATATTGAAATGACCTTGCATTGCGCAAAAAGAAATTTGTCAGTTGGGAAAAGATGATTTAGTTGGCATGAGTTCTTTAAGAAATGAATTAAAGTTCACCCACTCAAAGACATAAGTTTTAAAACCAGCAGCTGTCGATGACTATGAATTAAAAGAGATACACTAACTTAAAATGAGAAGTGGTCTTACTCTTAAATGAAGGAAAACTATTTTATTCCTTTGCTGGGAAATTATGAAACCAATGTTTCTCCTTTACTTGACTTTTCTTTTAAAAATTTTAATCGGATTACTTTTGTAATTCAAAACATGCTTGAAAAGATTGGTTTAATTTTTCAAACCAAAATCAATTCCATTTCCCAGAGTAAAGCTTGGTTATCCTTTTTTATTTCCTTTGTTGCTGTGTTGTCAGGACAGAGTAGTGGGGTAGACCCCCAACTCGACTGAGGAGCTGAATATATCTTAGCTGGCCTGGGAAAGTTTGGGGATTCCCCAGGATGAGCTGGGGAGTGTTCGCTGGGGAGAGGGACAACTAGAATACCCTAGTGGGCCTGCTGCCACAGAAACTCAACCCCAGATGTTCCTTTTTATTTACCAAATATATGAACCCAAACTACCTTTATACTAAAACTTGAACTACTGTATTTTAAGTACTGATTTTTGTTTTTTATATTATGCTCACCTGTCGTGTTTATTTTTGTTCATTTTCTTGTGTGGTGTATTTTACCACACATTTTCTGCTTATAACAATCATTTCTTGTACCTGCGCCGTCTTGAACTTTGATTGGAAGAGGTTGACTGAATGTCTTCCAAGCCCCTGAGGAACTCCCTTCTCAACAGCACATTATTGTGAAAGTGCTGAACCCAATCACAGAACTACATTAAAGACCAAGCAGCGCCATTGAAGCTTTAGCACATCTGAAGAACAACTCTGGCACAGGTTGCGCTGATGACGCCCAGGAAGCTGCCCTTACATAACCCACATACTCAGCATAGAGTGGTACTTAGATATAAAGTCTGTGGAATGCGGTTTTGATATGAAAGAGGATGATGGGCGATGTCAAGTATGCATCTGAACATCTGCATGTCAGCAGATGTTCCCACTGATGTGCTGCTGAGCAACAAGAAGAACCCTTATTCAGGTCCAGGGCCACTCATTTGTTTCCTGAATTTCAGATGGACGCCAAGAAAAAGGTAAAAGATGATAATGGCTCGTGTTGGGCGCCCTCTTCTAGTAATTATCTAGCAATGTAACATTTATAGCCGGCAAATAAAGTGCACAGCAGGTTTCAATTACCGGTCACAAGATTAGTTTTACCTGTAGGGCAGGGTTCAGGAAAACATGGGGGTTTTATTTAGTCCTTTTGTCACCACAGTTACTGAATATATTAATATGTTGATGCATGGAACATCAGAAATAGATGTATACGTGTGTAGGCACAAGTACATAATATTAATGTGTATACATATGGATCCATGGATAGGAGTATGAATGTGGTAGCATATGTGAATTCGGCATTTTTTTCTATAATTTATTTTTCTTTACTTTTCTAAATTTTGTACATTTTTTTTTTTTTAGGTCTTTTTTTCTATTTACTCAGTCTATGTATTTATCTTTTCTCATGTATTTTGTTTCAACGTTAGTGTCGTTACCTGGTCCGGCCGGATGAGTTGGGAGAGAGATCATGTTAGGAACTCTCCTGGGGTTTAGCTTGGACCCAAACGCAGACACAAGACACGGCAGAGCAGGTGCAAAAATATTTATTCTAAACAAAAGGCCAGAGGAAAAAACCAGGGGATCTAACAGGAACAAAAACACTAGGATAAACAACTAGACACTGGGAGAAGGCTGGGACGCGTGTTGACTCGGGTAACATCATGCAACGAACTGGCACAGAAGGGAAGGTGAGGACAGACTTTATACACTGACATAACGAGACAATGAGACACAGCTGGAGGGGAAACACGATGACCAATCACAGGACAGACAGAGGGAGAACAGAACACAAGTAAAACGCACACAAAGGCAACACAATCAAAGTGACAGAACCTCCCCTAATAATATATGAACACAAAGGCTTGACAGATTAGGTTGGAAATAGGAGGTTGATTTTTTTATTTTGTATACCCTGTTGTTACTGCGGTACGTATACTTCAATAGGATATAAACATCAATAAAGAGAGTAAGAAACAATTGCTTTAATGGAGAAATAACACTTCATTGAAGTATCGCTATCAGCGGTGGAAAGAAAACTCTGATTTTAAATGATAAAGTACAATATATTATTGTAATTGTAATTATGTTATAACTGAGTGAAGCCATTTCACTGCTTATGACAAGGATATTTATCTTTATTTATTCATATCTGTTTCATCCCTATTGGATCTCGAGGATATCCAGTAGAGATAAAAGTGACTACCTTTGCGTAGGACTTGATTAGAATGAATGTTTGCCGTTTTTATTTTACCAGAACTGACTCACGAAAAACGCTATGACAAAACTTCCAGCAGTATTGAGCTTTTAATAACAGTAAAAACAGTTCAGAAACTATGATGGTTCTTAGGCAAATCAAGCATGTACAGTAGTAGGCCAGTAAAAGTACAATACAACCTACATACGTAGAAGCGAATAGAGCTACAAAAATCCTGGTTCGACAGAAGATTAAATCAAAACAGCGACTGCCCTACTTGTTTGTCTGTCCGGAGGAGACTCTGCCGCCAGCGTTCTGCACCTGTGTGAGCGAATCCATGAGAATCAACAGGCCCTGGTGATGGGAAACAGGGAGAAACTGCTCGACTAAAATCAGGAGTGGGGATCCTCACTGATCAGTCAGTGGTTCGCTGTAGAGCTGAACAGGAAACTCACTGTTTAACCAAAACGGTTGCATCCAAACGGAAAGAATTATTGTACTGTATGTTTATTAACTGAAATGGCTGGAAAATTCTTGTGCAAAACCTACAACATTGATGGAAAGACCATGACAATAGAAAATATTCGGAGTATTACGTCAGACTCCATACAGTTATCTGAGCAACTTATAAAATATGGCCAGATTCTTAAGGTTTTTTTTCACCAAAATATAGCGGGGGTGGAAGGACATCGCCCAAGTAAGAGCTGCTCAGCACTGATAGCCTTGTCTTTTTTACTCCGAGGCTTTAAGTACCTCTAATGGCCATGGAAGCAGTGGCCCTATGGCTGATTGGACAGTGCTTGAACCTTGACCTTTGATAACATGGAGAAAAAGAATAGCTGGACACCAGACAGGGATTGGACCGAACCTTTGAGAATGAATAAATCCAGTCATATCACAGACAATATGAAATGGATGTTACTTACAGCAGCTTCAACGAGGACTTGGAACATGGAGATAGGAGATATTAGGAGAGTTGCCCTTTAGCAGCGGGCGCATGTAGAATGAAACATCTACTGTTGGAATCAGTTGGATGAGAATGTTGAAGCCAGAGTCATGTTCCGACAAGGACAGACTCAAGAACTGACCAAACTCAGTTAGTGGGGACAGCAAAAAATGAACAGCAGCAAAATGAATCGGGCATCAGCAGAGGTAGAATATATTCTATCTATTGTTTTATTGATAAATTGAGGATTTATCCTGAACAAACCAAAGAGGATCGTGGAAAAACAGAGAGTTATGTTCATATTATCATGGTTTTTTTTAGTTAACACGGACATTAAAATAGTCTTTATTTGGTGAGGGAGAGAAAATTGAATTCCGACGATGTAACCTTGTATTTTTCTGTGTATACCCTCTTCCTTTTTGTGCGTCAGCTTCTGTCAGCTCAAACTACCGGTCTGATGCCTCCAGTGGTGTACAGAGGTATTACGAGACAGCAGGGGGCCCGCTGTAAAACACACTGGCTTCTTTAACTTAACGCCGACACGTTTCTTTGATATTTTTGAATAATCAAACTTTCCAAAATTGTGGCCATGTATTACCAGCTGCATCTTCTTTAAAAAAAAAACAACAACCCTGAAAAACAAATGATATCCTTCTTTCACGCCACAGCCAAAAATGTGCTATTAGCCTGTACAATGCTTGGTCTCCACCCTGTGAGGCAGCCAGGAAGAATAAGTGATCAGTACATTCAGTCAATATTCTACACTGTTCAATAGACAGGCCTCTAACCGTGCAAAAATCTGAAGTCCACCAGAACATAACCAACTCAAAGGGTCAAGTCTGAAGTGGATGGTTGGTCCGATGAAGCTCAGATCCTAGATTTATTAACATGTTAGAAATCACGCATATAACACAGTAAGAATGATACTGCTGTAAAGCCAGCATAAAATTAACAATTAAAATGTCGTTCAGGGTAAAATGGCCATGCGGAGGTAAGGCCACTCCACTCGGGATGGATGGGCCGTCCCATTGGTCTAGACTGGTCAAATGCTTGTGTTCAAATCCGACTTTATGTTGGAGCTCCCTTGTATCCTTAAAGGCGGTTGTTTGGTCATTTGGATTAATCCACTCTGGATGGTAAATATAGAAGAAAAAACAACCTGACATGTATTGTCCAGCATATTTTGTGGGTCAGTAGGTGGCCACGTCAGTAGTTCTTTTGCGAGTTTGCAAGGAATAAAAAAAAAATAAATCTGCTTAGCTGCAGACCGAGCTTCAGAGTCACCAGAGGTCAAAGGGGTCCACGTCCAATCTGTAGTCAGTGAGACAGGCAGATTTGATGGTTTGGCTCTCTGGAATATGTTGTGTTAGCTTATGTAACAGGCTGTCAGCGACACTTGTGTCACACATCTCGGTCAGCCGCCATTGAGCGAGAACAACCATTATCCTGTCGTTCAAAAGCTGAGGCTACAGTCACACAGCTCTTTGTATAATCTCTTGCGGATGCGAGGCATGTCCTCCTGACTGAATAGCAGAGGCTGCTTCACAGAGAGACAACGGCAGTACTGAAAGAGATAAACAACGAGTTAAAATAAATCAAAAACACAGCCTGGTGCCGACTTTATATGCTGACAATGACAGAAAGTTCAGTCCAGTGTCTTTTGCCTCTCTGGAGAACAGAGAAAATTGCATTTTTCCGAGGAGGAAAAAGACACTGGAGGCACAGCTCTGCTTTATTTCTTTCTGCAGCCAGGGAAAACACAGATAGGACAAAGAAAGGGGTTAACCAGGGACAGAAGATGAGGAAAAGAAATAAAAGAAATGGGTGCTGAACCATGGACAGGAGAACAAGTGGGAAAGGAACAATGTCTCACCTCCAGCACAAAGACTCCGCAGTCGCTGTCGTTTTTCTGCTGAGGAATGCCCTGAGGAATCAACAAGTTGTCGTCAAAAACAGAGCCTCACAAACAACATTAATGTCTCCATGCGTATTTACTGAACACACATGCAACATTATATGTTTTACATCTGATTTAGGGCTGCACACTTCATAGAATTATCATTGTGATTTACCTTCCCACAATTAAATGAACATGGTCAAGCAATATCGATGTATAAAATGAGTGCTGAGACCATAGAATGCTCTGCAAAGCAAATCAAGCACTCTCTAAAACACTTCCTGACCAATCGCAGCTGTTCCCTGAACACACTGCCTGAGCAAAAAATGACTGGTTGCAATCCAGAGGAGTGAAATTAACGTTATAAGCGTTGTCAATAATCAAAATTCAAAATGATAGTCAATTCAAAAATGGAATGTCTGGAGAATCAGAGGGTAAACAGCTTATCTCTTAAAGTAGAGCAAAATCCATTCTTTGGAAGTATTTCAGAATTAGGGCAAAAGTGTTTTAACCACAAACAAATCAAATGGATAGTGTTGTTTCAGTGTTGAAAAAGGTTGCCATTGTGAATGATCCACCTTCATCAGTTCAAAAATACATAACAGAGACCCTGTGAAGGAGTTCACCGCATCCATCCAGCTCACAGAGACGCCGATCAATACATCCACCTCTGGCTCCCTCAGCCAAATGAGAGATGGAGCAGGTTATATGATTGGTGACGTTTGCTTGCCACTGTGTCATATAAGCAGAATAACTAAAAAACAGTGTTTGTGGTTAAAGTTCTGTTGGTGAGGGGCTGAGTCGGAAACATCACTTTTATACCAAACCAATCAGAGGCGGAGTAGTGCAGCTGTGATAGTAGGATTCGGAGATTTTTCTTGGCAAAGTTACAAGCTCTCGAATTGCCCTCTCCTTTATACCGTATTGTCGAGTGTTCTGTTCAGCATAAACAAAATGGCAATGAAACCGACGCTTCAACTTTTTGCATTAGCTTAAGACACAAGGTGAAGAGAAAGGGAAGTTGACATTCAGGTTTACCTTAATGATGGTTATCTTCCAGCCTTTCTGGAAAGCTGTCAGTTTCTTCTCTCTGGCCTCAGACAGGAGGTACTTCATAATGTTCTGTGAAGCACACACACCACAACATCAAGCATTTTCAATAAAGGCTTTAGGATTCTACTACTTCTATCTTATCTACTTGAACTAACTTGTTGGTTTACAAAATGTAATGGAACTGGACCTTCAAGTCAATCGGCACCACTTTCTCCACATCGGTCGGTTCGGCTAAATGACACATAAATGGTTCCTACTTGTTAGGGGACGAGGTTTCTGGGGGTCGTTATACGAACAGCTGAATGAAGATATGTTGTCCCATTAGACTTAATGTCTCGCAGGTTCATGCTTTCCTTCAACAGAACCTTCATGAATTGGGAAAGGCTTAATTCTTTTACAGATGTCAAAAATTCAATAATACAAGTAAAAAATTATTCGAATTAAGTGTACAATAAACTTTTTAAAACATTGTTACACTTACTGATGAAGCTGAGAGCAGCAAAGTAATGGTGCACTGCTCAAAAAAACTTCATCAAAATCTGACACAAAATCAATTAAACGTCTGGGATATACATTTGTCCAGTGACCAAGTGTCAGTGACTGTGAATCACTTTCCCCTTAGTGGCAGCAGGTGGACAGGAGAGCAAGACACTGAGAGGACACCCATAAAAGGGAATAGTTTTGCAGGTGCCGGCCACTGACCCGTTCTCTCTCCATGTCCTTCCTGACTGATTTTCCACTAGTTTTTTGCTAGTGTCCTTGTCACTACCGATAGCATGATGTGGCACCTGCAGCCCATTCAGATTGCAGAGATAGTCCACCTCCTCCAGGATGGAACATCCATATGTGAGGTTGCAACGTGTCTGCCTGAACAGTCTCAAGCGGGAGCTGGAGAGAGTTGTACAAGGACAACAACCAGCAGCAGGACCGGTATCTGCTCGTCTGAGTGAGAGGAAAAGGAGGAACACTGCCAGAGCCCAACAACGACCTTCAGCAGCTACTGGTGTGCATGTTTCTGATCAAACCGTCCGAAATAGAACTTCATGAGGGAGACTTGAGGGTCCAACGTCATCCTCCTAGTCGGACCTGTGCACAAACCAGCACCGTGCAGCTCGCTGTCGGAGACAGCAAGACCGGTTTGGCGGTGAATCAGTGATGGTCTGGGTAAGCATATTTATTGAGGGTTGCTCAGACCTGCACGTGTTAGTTAGAAATGCCTGGCCTTATGATGCCAGTTTTTAAGGAAGGTCCTGGATGATGAAGGGATTGACGCCAATAATTAGTCCCCAAGTTTCCTGATTCCAGTGGAGAACCCCTGGGACGTTACGTATTGGTGCATGAGACGTCAGAAAAGTAGCACCACTGTCCAGGACTATCCAGGAACTCACTGGTGCCCTGAACCAGTTCTGGGAGTAGATCACTCAGGATACAATCCTCTCTCTCTTCAGGAGCATGTCCAGCACATTGTCATGGGTGCAGACAGGTATGCAGGGGCCAAACACACTCCTGAGACACATTTATGTTCCCCGGGCGCACAAAAATGGGCAGCCCACAGCTCCCTCAGGGATGGGTCAATTGCAGAGAAATGATTTTCACTATGCTATAATATGTATGGTTGTATGTGATTTATAAAGTGTCAATTATTATTATGATTAGTATTATTATTCTTAAGCCATGTTGTTCTTAATGAATTACACAATGTACTGTATACAAATAAAGACATTCAACTTCAACTTCACTGAGGTCATATATATGATTGAAGAGTTCCCTTTATTGTAAAGTCTCATGACAAATGCATTGAAAGCCAAGCTTTCAAAAGAAAACAACACATTATGCAACTATCGGTTGTTACAGACATATAAAAAACAAAGAGAAAAAAATTATTGTTAGACTACTGAGAAAATGTTCTCACTGGCACTTGTTTGATCATAATCACCCAAAATGTGACACGATGAATTACAACCCAGAGATGTGACCTTGGACAGAGGTACTCACATCTGTGGTGTGTCTGAAGACAATGCCTTGGCTGTCGTAATAACTGATGGTTTTGGTAGCCATGGTGACCGTGATGAGGGACCAATGGATTTCTAAATGGATTGGAATTAGCAACAGCCACTTCGAAAAGAGGTCAACCTGAGAGAATCACAAAAATCATCAATCAATGAGGTAAAACAGACTATCACGATTTCATCTGTGATTGTCATCTAGTAGCATCCGGTCCGACATGAGCAAATCAAACCCTGATGACTGACAGCATTCTCCAGTTTTCATGTTTATGATGCATACATTTCTCTCTCTGTTGTCTCTCCCGAGTGAGAGGGTAGGTGTATAAGATGGTAGGGAGACCAGCTATGATATATGGATCGGAGACAGTTGTGTCAATGAAGAAAAAGGAAGGAGAGTTGGTGAGGGCAGAGTTGAGGATGCTGAAGATTGTGATGGGAATGTGCATGTTGGACGGAGTGGTGATACGGTGAGGGTAACAGAATTGAGATGATATGGACACGACCAGAGGTGACATGCAGCATATATTTGGAAGAGGAAATTGAGAAAGTTTAATACACCCTTAGACTATGGTTGACAAATGTGGCAACCAGACCACAATGCTGAGAAGTAATTTCCTGTAGCAACAGAGCAACTGTTGCTATCAAGCTCTAACTCCAAGAAGAAAATGGAAAGAATGAAATAAACATTCAATCTTTCTTCTTACTTTTTTAGTCCATCTCTTCACACCATCATAACCCTTGGCAACCAACTGCTTGTGGAAGAAGCTGTTGAAAAAGTGAACCTGAGAGAGAAATAAAACACGTTACAATGTTAAATGTTAATTTGTCAGTCAGTTGAAATATAAACATATCTAAGAATCATCATCTCACGGACCTTCTTATATTTTGTCAATGCCTGTCATATTCTTTCTAGCAATATTGAAAAACTCCAATTTAGTCCTGGAAACACATCCTAATTTACCTTCTGCTGCGTCGCCTCCATGATAAGTTCTCCATACATGTTGATAATCTGACAAAGAGAGATGTTCGAGTATGAGACTGTCCCATAAACAACACATGAGGTATTTCTCTTATATTATATGATTTATAAATGATGGTGGCACAGACACCCTTCAGTAGCTGTATGAGCCCACAGGGCCTTGATTTTCTTTACCTGGTCGTTGAGCCAGTTCTGTTCCTCCAGCGTACCAAGGTCCTCCAGGCTCAGGTTGTGTTTGTTATACGTCACCATGAAGCCTGCAATAGGAGCGGAGGCCAGCCCCGACCGGTAGCGTGTCATCTCCCTTTTAATGTCCAGTCCCCTAAAACAAAACCATCGTGAGAGGAAACTTGATACAAACATCTAAATCACAGTAGTTATCATACGATAGTAGTCAATATGAATATGGCAGTCTCAGAGAGAGTAACCACAAGGTTAAGCGTGCTACTATATTTTAGAAGCACATTGCTTGACAGCAGTCAATAAATGGAATGCTCTGACAGAAGGGGTTTGGAGTTATGTCAGATGTGGTCAGGCAGTCTATGGTCATGTGTTTGATGGTAAGGGCTTTAGTGGGACTCATGAAGGGATACAGGAAGCGGAAAAGTTCAGAAATCTGTCTTGCTCTTTTATTTCCAAAAAGGAAGGGGGGTGCAGTCCAAGGTTCATTGTCAGTGCTTTCGTGTTCTGGACAGATAAAACACAGTATATGACTTCTCTGTGACAGACTGAGGCATCAGGGCCATTGTGTGTTCATGTGTGCACAAACTAACCTGTTTCTGAGTTCAGATTTTCCTTTCTTCTTCAGGTGTTCCAGTACATCACTCTCACTGAGAGGAATGAAACTGCCGTACTTCATGTAGAAGCTCTCCAGAAACTCTGAGAGAGATAAAATCAACAACATTAAATAATAAGATCTCAGAACAGATTTAAAGGAAAAAAAAAACTGTTATTCAGAGGATCAACAATACCGTTTACTCACTGTAACAGAAAGTATTCGTGAAGCCAACAAAATATTATCAAAAAGAAATCTTACCATTTGAGGCCCTTAGTTTAGCAATTAATTAACAACGTGTGTCGAGGTTTTGTCTCCGTATCTCATTTTGTGTAAGTTTGTGTGTACCCGGATTTGTAAATGTACATAAGAATCTAAAAATTCAAAGAAAAATGACGTGCAGTATATACATAAGTATGTATGTACAGGAATCTTGCAGGATCTGTGTGCATAAGATTTCTAAATGTGTATAAAATCTTCATATTATTGCAACTGTAGTAAGTGCTTTTTTTTTTTTTCCCCCATAAATCAATCCACCATCAGTTTAAATGATTATGACCACAATCATTGAAATTTTTACCTAGAAAATTGAGCTCTTAACTTGGAAAAAACAGAATACCTCATAAAGTTAATGCATACACACAAAGTTGCATCTTCCTAAGGTTTTATGGAAGAGGCCACATGTTTTTCACATGACACAAAAAAGCATACCCAGTACTTACCTGTGTCAAACTGCGGATAAAAACATCAGCTATTTACCATGATTCACGCTATTATATTTAGTGGTCAAAAACTCATCTCACCATGGATCAGATCAGTAAGTTGCTCCAGGCCTCCTTCTTCATCCTGCGTCTTTCCATCCATATCTTCTTCTCCTGTCACAGACACTTCCTCAGTATTCACCTTGTCCCAGGTTCCAGGATGACAGTACAGCCTGTGGTCTCTTAATGCCCAATGGTGCTGCATGGTAGATACTGTACAAGGGCACTGGCATGGTGTGGCAACTGTACGCGAATGAGAAGGTTCCAACTCCATATGCGTAGAGCAGTTGTCACCTTTTGTTGATGAGCAGATGTTTCCATTGCACAAAGTTACCGCTATGCTATGGTCCACATGCATTTCAGAGTCAAGGTCCTGGGGAGATCCTGACCTTGAAGCAGCACCTGACTGTTGTGTGACACAGATATGTGTATTGTCTATTTCACAGATGATCATGTTGTCCTCCTTCGTCTCTTCTCCAGGTTCGGAGTCAGAAAGGTTTACAGTGACTCCGTTTCCAACTGGAGATTTAATTGCGCTGGGGTAATGGTTTATAACTGCATCCTTGTTTGGCCCCTGTCTTTGAACAAACACTAATTGAGGTAGGGAATGTGTTTTAGAAGCAATGACAACACCACCTAAGCCTCCACTCCTTATTACACCTTCTTCATCAACTTTCAATACAGATGAAGTTCCCAACTTAATACTTCCTCCTCTACCTCTACCTCTCCCTCTTCCTCGACCTCTACCTCTAATCACTGGTAATCCCCTGTCAACTTTTCCCTCAAATCCTGTATCCTCTTCCCTGCTATCGCCTCCTCCTTTCCCTTCTGCATCTCCAACATCTGGCACCTCTTCCATTTTCGGTGCATCCTCTTTCTCTGAGCCAGCATCATTTATAATAGATCCATCCTGCAGAGACACTGTGACAGGGAGGCCAACAGGTGTTAGTGAAAGAGTATCAGCCTTTTTATCATCTCCATCCTCAGCTTCCTCTACTTTCTCCCTGACAAAATTAAAACTATTGATATATGTCAGCTGGCCCTCCACTTTTCTTTTTGGTGTGTCCTCGAGGTCACAATCGGCACCCCTACCTCTCCCTCTCCCCCTTCCCCTCCCCCTCCCTCTGGTTGGGGTCCTGACAATGTGACCTCTACTGTTGGGGCCACAGCAATCACAGGCCTTAGGAGTTCTCTTCCTGCCTGATGTACGGCCATTGACTGGGCCCTGAGTAAGAGTATGTGCTGGCGTACAAGACAAGGATGACGCTTGGCTCCTGTTAATAGCAAGCGTTTCTGCGGGGGTTACAACATGTTGCACTGCATCAGCATGAGATGGAGTAGAGGGCTGGGTTGAGTCTGAGTTGGCCGTAAAGCCTGTGGTGAAGAATGTGGCAGTGTTCTGGGTTAGGTCCTGATGTGTAGTATCTCCGTGAGGGGGGACTAGCTGAGCTACTTGCAGAGGAGGTGCCGTAGCTGGAACAGCTAGATGAGGTGATTCTGATTGCGTTGTTTTCATTGGGGATGCAGAGCCGCTGTGAACCATGACGTCCTCCTTTGGCACCTCAACCCCATCCCCGACACCAACTCCTCTGCACTTTTGTCTTCTCCTGTCCTCTTCTGTCCTCTTGATTGTAGGTGTTACGGTGTCTTCTTTCCTCGATATTTATCCTGACACTTCCATCCAAGTTTACTTCTGTGAAGTGCTTTTGCCCTGTGAAAAAGACATTGCTCTTAAACCTATTCCACCACTGATATTATTGATACAACAGCACAGTTGAATATAGCAGGTATAAAGGGTTCCTCACGGATAACAATAACGCCACGATGGTTTCCTAATGGGAGATAGCGGAAATGGAGGAAGAAGCAGGGACAGAAAAATTTGCAAGTCCCTCTAAATATACAGGAAAATTATAATTTTACAGATTAAACATGAAAAGCAGGTTTCAGGCCTCACTTTAACACACTAACAAAGTTTATGTCAAATATGTGAAATAAAACACAAACAAACATTGACCTTTTTTTGTGTGAGTTGTTTGAACAATTACATCCACTTTGTAAGATGATTATCTCAGAAAAGCATTGTAGTATCTATAAATACAGATATCAACAATGGTAGATAAAAAAACAAACATCAGCTATTAAACTATAACAACATGTCTGTCTACTCAAGTGCATAACACCATTGAATCAAAGTCAGTTCTGTGATATTGGAATTAATTTTACTGTCTGATATGAGGACAGCTTAACCTATTTGAATAAGTCTAATTCAAAAGTGAATATCATCCACATGATGAAGTACGTTTCTCTGATGTAAACTGTGAGAACATATCGGTTTAGATGTATCCTTTTCATTCCATCACTTGTCACATCCAGTAACGTTTGTCGAAAATGTATCTATTACACATCTACTAGATCACAAAAATAACGTTTTTAATCAAAATAGGACTAATGTCACATTTTTGTTCCCTTCATGAATGAAATTAACCGTTAGCTACCTTTAAGCAGCATCGACATTTGACAATTTCGACGATTTGTAATAAGTCATTCTCAGCTTTTTTTTCTCGTGATAAGTATCGTTGCAAAAATCCCCAAAGTCGATTAATTAAAAGAGTTGGATTAAAAATGAATTAGCAACGGAAATGTAACACTAAGCACGGTATCACTGGATCAATTTCTCACATCATGTAAAATATTATCAATAACATCATTCATCTTGTTCAAAGATCACATTTCACAAAGTTATGCACTAGTTGGTTGTTTTCTGGAGCTAGCAAAGTTAGCTATCTGCAACCAAAACACAAGCGAAAACACAAAGCCACGGCTCAGAGCATTCTTCCATTTTCAGGAAGTTGGACGCATTTACGAACAAAATAAGCTGAAAGCCAATTGATGGTGTTATAAGGAGTACAAACTAAATGAATGGAGGAAAGTCACAATGAAACATAATCAAGTCTTACCTGGTCTACCATCTACAATTGTACCACGATATGAAGAATCAACAATCCAAGTTACTGTCGCTCAATGATGACGTCAGGACAGCGGCCCTGCCTCATTCGTGTCCGGATGTTGTCCCGAAGCAACTTTCATACTCAACGTTCTATTTTTACTGCTTCAACTAACATATAACGATATAATATTATCTGTATATATCATTTAGAATAATCAATGATTGTATTGTATCAATTAATTTGCAATTCGACGAGTACATTTAGTTATGTAGTTGCTGTTTCATTATTTTTTCTCAAATTCATTCGTCTTTTATTTACAACATACATAGTGAATCTGTGTTTTCATAGCAAACAGGGAATAGTTGATGAGAAGGAAAGCAATAGAAATTCTGATTCTAAAAATTATAGAGACTGGTAATATTTAAGCACTTGTGGTTTGTAACTTAGTACATTTACCTCAAATTTGAGGAAAGACTACATGAGTATTTCCAATCTATGCCAATTTATACTTCTATATTAAATTTTTCTGTAGCTGTAATTAATATTTCCTTTTCAAATTATTTTTTAACACCGTTAACATATCTCCAAATATAATGCGAAATATGACACAAACTGGTATACTATAGGCCTACTTAACATCAGATCATTGACCCAACACACATTTTAGCTTGATCGTCTTTAATTACAAAAACCTAAGACAGGGGCACAATAAATAAAGCTATTAGTCAAAAAGTAAAAGAAATAGGTACAAAACGATCAACATTAAGATGTCATAAAAGGGTTACATAGAGAGAATTTTAACATAATAATGACTGGTTCCTTGACGTAATTGGTTCCAACCGTTTTGAAGTAGCGTCTTTTGTCAAGCAAAGACATCTCCCACAGGGCATTAACTGTGTAAGGTGTCAGGGGTGTAGCTGACTGTCAGCTAAAGGTTGACCTAGGGAAACAGCTGAAGTTCCCAGTACACAATACAAGGAGGTCACTCTGGCCAGATCTGGTTCTAACATCAGAGTCGTCCAAGCAGGTGGTCTTTATGGAGCTCACTGTCCCCTGGGAAGACCGGATGGAGAAGGCCCACGAGCACAATAGGACCAAGTATCTTGATCTGGTGGATGAGTGCAGAAGCCACGGTTGGAGGGCACCACCGTGAGCCCACTGAAGTGGGCTGCAGGGGCTTTGCTGGTCAGTGTTTGCACTGAACACATTGTCTCCTGGTTATCAGAGGGGTGCACAAGAGGAGGGCCACCAGGACCATCATGGAAGCTGCAGAAAAAGCTTCAAGATGGCTGTTGATCAGTAGGGGCAAACCATGGCGAGCTTCTTGGACACAAGCCGCTGGGTCAAACCTTCGAAACACCCGATGACCTTTGGTCCATCACTGAAAATGTGTCCAAGTTGCACCAGCTGGTGTTTCAAGGAAACTAGCATTATGAAAATGAATCCTGTACAAGGACCGATGACAGCCAACACATAAATGAATCTTGGTGTCACCTTGGTTTAAAATTAATCTTGGGTGGCACATGGTTTGTGTGACGGAGCAAGATGCAGAGGACAAGAGAAGATGGAAACAGGTGATCCGCAATGGTTACCCCTAAAGGGAACACCTAAAGAAGAAAAAGAATCCCGTACAAGGACCCAAATGTATCACAGTCAGATCTGAGTAAAAAATAGCTTTTTTTAATAAAATATGAATGAAATATAAAATATGTTTGAGCTTACTTCAAGCCTTCACCACACCAACTCAGACTCTAGAATATTGCAGCAGATTATGCATTGAAATAAACAAAGTCGGATGGTATCTATACATTTCTGTTTGTACATAAGGTCAGTCAGTGCTATATTATTCTCTACTTGCATGATCAATAACAACATTTAAGTTTCTTTGCAAGTGTCATTTGGCTCCAGTGACGTCTGGGGATTAGAAATGACTTACATAGTTCAATCTAAACACCAAACATGTACAGATGCAGCTGTGCAAGGAGTTTCAGGTTTCACATACATGTCTTGTAACACTGCATCACCAATGTCAAGAGGACTTGTTTAGAAAATATTGGAGTTTTAATAAAAAAATATATAAAAAATATGATTTAATGATAGACTAAGCATAAATGTACGCATGTACGTAATGTTATTTTAACTGATACCATGTAAAGGTACAGTACTTTTTTTTTTATTACAATCTTTACACAAACAATATTGACTTAGGTCATAAACTGTGGATCAACTGACAGATTCATTTCTAATTTCATTTTACAGCATTGGTCTTGTTTGTGGCTCTTGAACTGCAATGAAAACATGTTGCATAATGGAGGACAGTGGAGAAGTAGATGTTGGTAGACACCGCAGGGCAGCTGAAGACTTTGGGCCTGGAAAAGATGATTTGGAGGATCAACTGTACATTAGATAAAGTGTTTTTGCTTCTTAGATGGAGACGGTGGGGATAGTGTCTGCTATGCTTATGTATGACTAATTTAAAAGTGCAGTGTATTGAAAAGAAACACTGTTACCTTTCAAAGTGTGGCGTTGATAGCTGGAGTGTGTATTGTCTTTGAGACTACAGCGCCTTTGCTGCCCCCTGCTGTTAACACCTGCATCTGCAGCTGGTAAACACGGTCTGCCTGAAGACCATGAACCAACACCGACCGCTGGGACTGTGGAAGGTGAGAGAGAGTGAGTTCAAGGACGCACCAACATAAACATTTGATGCAATTCACAGAAGAAATTATGTGAATTTCAATCAAGTGTTTGTCCTTAAGTCTGTCTTTTACATTTTCTGACTTCCCAAGCCTATGGCAGCAAAGATCTTACAAAAATACGTCATGACCATATAGTTTTATTTCCAAATTGGCTAAATCATTTTATAAAACTGCTGGACACTAAAGTGTTACACAAATATTACTCAAATAACAATTAAGTTTTAGGTGTAACTATTGTATCGTTTTAGGTGCATTAACTTAAAAACATCACAAGGCATAGAATTTATTCCGCAAATTGTAAAAACGTCCTTTTTCCAACTCTTATCATTTTTATACTGCTTCTTTGGAATTCAGATTAAAAGGAAAAAAAAGGAGCTTCACAAAAACTGTTTGTTGACTCGTTATGCCAGATGACTGGCATATACCGGTTAGCCATAGCATTTAAACTACCCGCCTAATTTTGTCAACAAAACAGGTATGCAATTTACTGTGTTCTGACTTTCTATCAGAGCCACAGAACTTTTTCTGCAATTTGTGCTGCAGTAACTTTACAGTGGGATCAGACGTGTGCCACTGCTGCCCATGACCTTGCTGCAGTTTTAACCAGTTGACCTTAAATAAACCACTTTGGTAATTATTAACCCCTGCAGACTGGTAGTACAATTTGTCCTGCTTCGAAAACATCAATTTCAAGAACAAATATTTCCTTGCCGCCTAATATACCCCGCACACACAAAGATGACTTTGTACCAAAATAATCAATTGTATTCTGATTTCCCCTGTCAGTGGTCATAGTGTTATGGCAGATCATTGTAAATCTATATCATAAATCTATATTTTATTCCCGCTTACATTACTATCATAGTCGACCTTTCCTAGCGTCTCACCGGTGCAATTGTTTGCGTCTGGGAGATAAGTGTGTCTTCTATTCCTTCTGTTGTAACTCCAGACTGCAGCATCCAGGTGAACTGGAACCCCTCCACAGCTGCAGGGCCCTGTGTGTGCTGGGACATCCTCCAGCGCAGCGTCATCAGCAGGGTGTCATTGACTTG
This sequence comes from Lophius piscatorius, assembly GCA_009660295.1. Classification (NCBI taxonomy): domain Eukaryota; kingdom Metazoa; phylum Chordata; class Actinopteri; order Lophiiformes; family Lophiidae; genus Lophius; species Lophius piscatorius. The sequence continues at coordinate 62,918 of VRLP01000325.1, forward strand.
CTGAAAGTCTGCGTTCAGTCGTTCTGGACGCAGTACCACCTTCCTGCCTGACAGGAGGGGCTCTGATACAAAGAAAGCAGACAGAACCTCACCTTCAAGAAGAGCCTAAGTTCAGTTATGGTAAATATGGTAGTATACTGCTATATTTGGAATAGTTTTTGCAAGTTTTTAAGCGAGCTTATAAAGACAGTTTTGCATGACATTTGGAATATATGTCAAAAATAGCATTAGAGTGTATTGGAAAAATTTGTATTTTATTTTATTATATTAGTTTTGTCTTTTTTCCGGGGAGTCCAAACTGAAAAAAATTACAAAAAAACTAAATAAGTTTTTGGGTTTGCGACATAGTAAAGTGGTAACGTGTGTGTGTGTTAAGGCGTGTCTATAGTTGTCTATAGTTACTCTCTGTGTTGCAGGGTAATGCTTTGCCTCCTCTGACCCTGATGGAGGAACAAGTCGGAGTCGTCACCCAAGCAACAGCCTCTGACCCTGGGTCAGCCGTCATCGCCACGGCAATCTGGTACTTACAGAAAAACAGCAGGCCTGTGATGGTGTAATGGGTGCCCTGGGGAGAGAACATACGTCATGTCAGGGATAAAGAGTGCAAAATGACCACAGCTGGTTCTGAGAATTAACGTATTACAAGGTTCCTTAAAATATCCGTATTACCTTTGTTTTGTTTGGGAACCTGTCTATTAAGAGCAGCTCATTAACTTCTTGTTAAAACAAACATCACAGCTTGAAGCGGTACTTGCCAACTGGCGAGAAATGACATAACTGCTGAGAGAAAGCCGACTTCTATGAACATAATTCATAGTCGTTTTTTCTTTCAAACATTTGTTGGCAATAAAAATGCTCAATATAAAGTAAATTTCACCGGTTGATCTTTTTCCCTTGGCGTTTCAGTTCTTGGGTTTAAAATAGCTGGATTTTAAAGAAGAATAGTTTGTATGGTTGATCTAGGTTTGCCTGTTTTCACTTAGATGTCTCAGTTGACGGTTAGTAAGGATAATCTATTATATAGTTTTGTCCCACTGATACACAGAGAAACATATTGCAGATGCTTTAGACAGATGCATTATGGTAAAACTACATACAGAGTCAATTCCAGACTGATGTAAGTATCGATGAATATTTATCTTTAATTCACAGATAGACACAATAACAATACTTAGACATAAACAAAACACCGGAGCACGATTTAACAAATACAGGAACGTGCCGAACGTAGTCAGAGGACGGATACCTGCACAGTTGCTGTTTTCTCTGGGCTGGTAACATTAGTACTGCAGGCATGTGGACGCCACCGCAAAATATATGGACCTTGGTGTCTCTGCCGGCCTGTAGAGCAAAATCAAGAGAGTTAGACAGACAAACACCCTATAGTAGGTGGATATGTGTGCAATCATGAATTATAATGTTGGAAGCTTTTCCTCTTTTCTCTATGTTGTTTTTTAATGTGTGTGTTGATTAGATTGAGGGTTATCTGCAGCTGCTGTAACATTTTCTCTCATCCCCCCTCTTTCTGTCCATGCCTTTAAAATATTCATGATTCAACCTACCTGCTGATACCAGATAAGGTCGGATTCGTTCATACAAACACACTCTGATAATAAGGACAACGTCGTTGGGTGCTTAGCGAGCATTCACATGTTTAATTTATGTACTTGAAATATATAATGTGAACACATAGACATAGACATCCTGCTGGAGTTTACACTTGGATCATTCTGAAGGGCAATTGTTTCTTTCTGAAATGTATTATTTCAAACCAATCTGCACCTTAAACATCCATATACACAGCATGTTGTCATTTAATGCTATGGCGACCGAAAAGTCCGGATTGTTATGGTAGGATGTGGATTAACTTTCAGCAACCAGGCAGGATAAGCCATGACGCAAATGTTGGTTTCAATTTCTAAATGACTGCACCTGTTTTTATCAAATTATGGGCTGCAGCAGTAAGCCACAGCCAACATAATTGGACCTGTGGTTATTTTGGATAAAAAGCTTCTTAGTGAGAACCATGTGAAATTAATTAGAAGTGGGCTTGAAGCTGTTTTTCTGCATTTGTGGGACAGGTGCAGAGGAGAGAGGCCTCTGCTTAATATTTTCTCAGGAGGCAACATGTTTATTAATGTAATAAAACGAGTGGTATGCGTCAGTAATGAGGGGAATCTTTATTAAATATGGCTTCTTTTCTTTTTTCCTGAAGCCTATTTTATAAGTCTGATAATACTCTCCCAGCAATATATTATATTTTCAATGTTTGTAATGGATATGCACTCAGAACTAGGTAATGTAGTTGTGCATCTATTTTTTCTCTTTTAATGGTTTTGTTGAGTGTTTGAATATCGACCCACCATGGCTGGACCACTTCCAGAACACCTTGACCTGGAGCTGGTCCTCGTGGTAATGAGGGGCAGCGACCTCCAGACGTAGATTGCCAGGGGCGACAGGGTCAAGGGAAGATTCAGGGTGAGACAAAGAGGAGGAATGGGTTGTGTCAGAGGAAGAAGGGGAGGAGGATGAGAGGGAAGGAGAGGAGGGGAGGGATGATGAAGATGAGGGGAGCTCATTGGAGAAGTCTTCTCCTACGGTGGAGGAGAGGAGATATATATAGATATATTATGTTCTGAATACTTAGGCTGGCAACAACTCCATAACAAGTTATGACATGATGACTCAAACCTGTTCATCATGTCATAACCTGACATTATGATGACATAACAGTCATCATAACCTGTTATGTCATGATAGCAGGTTATGATGACTCTTATGATGACATAACAGTCATCATAACAGTTTATTATGCATTATAAACACCGTTTCAGTCAATAGTAGCTCTTCCATTAACTTAGAGGACTAACTGGTTTTACTGACCCCCGGTAGCATTGACAGAAACCAGCCAACATATCATATAAAAAAACATTAAAGCTAAATTACCCAAGGCAATATGTTTCAAAGAATGTTTTTGCTATGTAGTTTGATTATTAAGCTGCAGCTGGCTATAATCCTCTGCCGGGCCGACCAACAGGTCACCTATAAATATCTCAGACGACAGTTAACATGGCCACTTTCTGCAGTGTGCGCGTTAAAATCCTACAGCTGCAATGAGACAAAGTATGTTGACAGCCAGTAAATGCAGCAGTTATAATGTCTGCCGTTGTATAATGTCAGCCGTCACAATCTGGCCTTATCAAAGTCGCTCAGATCCTTAAACTTGCACATTTTCCAAATTCCAACTTCAACTTTGAGGACAAAAATTTCACTGACTGCCTAATACATCCCAGCCATTGACAGGTGCCGCTGTGAGGATATAATCAATACTATTCTGACTTCACCTGTCAGTGTTTACGATGTTATTGAGGGCTGTTGCAAGTACTTGAAATACTTTATGTTAAGAATACCAGAAGATAAATATGTGATAGAATCCGGGGAGATGTTTATTTACCTGTTTGGGTTATTGTGGTGAAAAAAATTTGGGCTCTGGGACTTTTCAGCCTCTTCTGGCCCCAGTAGGCCACCGTTTGAACAGAGAGGAAGTAGGAAGTAGCAGGCAGCAGCGCCTGAAGCCACATCTCACACTGCGCCTGCAGCACATGAAAGAATGAGAACATATAAAAACACAAAGTTTTGGTGTGTCTGAATTCTGACTCTTCTCTAGTTCGCTGTCATTTGCTAGAATCTTGCTGACTTATAGAAATAATGCCAAACGAATTCCAAATAAGTTATGGGTCTGAGTGCTTTTGCAGAAAGTCACCACTATATCCAGCAGAGCTACAACCACCATCTTTATCATCTTTACTGTCACCATCATCCTGAGTGGTGTGTGTGCCCCCGCTTTGAGACTGTCAGTCAGGACCTGGTCTGCATTAGTTCAATGTTTGACTGGCAGTTCATTAACAGGCTCTTAGTGAATCGTGCCTGTCTGTCTGTGTAGATCTGAGCTAGTCACAACAAAGAGATGTTTGGATGATAGCATTCTGCATGTGTGTGTGTGTGTGTGGTTCTGTATGTCTATGCACTTAAAACAGATTGAGACAAAAGCAAGTTAAAAGCAGTTTCTTTGTGACCTAAAGACAAAATGGGGTTGAAGTATTTCCATTACACTCAAGATAGACAAAAAATATGGCCCGTACAGCCGGGTCTATATGTGTGTGTGTGTGTGTGTGTGTGTTTGTGAAACACAAACAGTGAATGAGGCCTATGTTTTTATTTTGGTACATAATGTCAACGGACATTATATGTCAGAAGAAGATGTATATTTGAAAGCACAGATTCAGCAGTGGTTTGAATTCTTCCTCCAGATTCCTCTTTTAACTCAGGCTTAATGAATCCCTAGTCATGCATGCATTCCTGATTGACAGGTTATATATCTTACACCCATCTAGGGAGAGTTTTATGATGTTCTAATGGAGAATAAAGATATATCAATGTTTTCTATTAAAACTATTTAATACGGCATAAATAAAAAATGTATTCTGGCTTCTTCCTACCTCCTGAGATGCTGCAGTCTATTTGTGTATCTAGATGCAGCTGCAAGTCGGAAACACTAGTTAGGGGGCCTCATTTAAATTCCAGGCCTCCCAACCAAGCAGAACAGAGGACCCCACTACAGATAACTGGCTCCACCAGGCCCAGTCTGGCATCAGCATCACTAGTCAGGATCACTAAGTCCACATGAGCATTTTGTGTTAAAACCAGAGTCTGATGTTAACGATTTTGATATTTTTTTTGTTTCTGCCCTTGAAGTGAGCGTTAACCTTAGAGTTTAACTGTGAAAAGTACAGTTTCCTATTTCAAAGAAAGTATTAAGTCACAAAAGGAACAATCATAGGTGTTGCATCAAAGGTGTAATATCTATGTTGTTTACTGTGATTACAGGCAGTTTGGTGCTGCTGACTGGACTTATATTACATAATCATCACACCTATAATCATAAAAGTAAAATCAACCCTTTTGACTGTTCTTGCGGCATTAAATATAGAGATCTTCTTTGAGTTGAGCAACAGCACGACGGCAATGGTTCACTTTATTATCCATCCCTCTCTGTCTAAGAAAAAGAAGATATAGAGGGGGGAAACGTGCCCAGAGCCAGCGAGAGATGGAGACGGCTGTGAATATGTATTTCAAGAAAAAGGAGGAGCAGAGGGTGACATAAGAAGGGGAGAAGGAGAACAAAGGTGGACTAGATCTTATGCAGAAGATGTAATCTGAAAGAGTTGAAGACTGTAGGGTGGAGACAGGAAAGAACTAGGTGTATAATTTGGACCGAGAGCAGAAGATAAGGAGACTCGGTGGTGGAATGAGGACCTTCAGGAAGGCAGGAGAAGAAGGGGAAGACCATAGAGGAGGTCTCTGGATGTAGTGAGAGAGGACATGCAGTTGGTTGTTTTGTGTGACAGAGGCAGATGCAGAGGAGAGATGATCCCGTGTGGCGACCCCTAAAGAGAACATCTGAAAGAAGAGAATTCTCTTTCTACCGCTTGTTGTAACATTTACATGTTTTGCTGGCAGCTACAGTAACAAACTATCAGTCATGCGATCCGACCTTTGCCAGCATCACAGACTTGATGCGCTCTCTCACTAATGCCCCCCTGTTGCAGTGACTGACATGGAGTCAGGAGACTCCAAGATGCTTTGACTTGACCTAAACACATTATCCAAATGTAGAAAAGTGTCTTCTCTCTGTTTTCAGTCGACCTACAGGATAAGCTGTCATGTCATTTCACCGCTGTAAGGACTGCATGTTGTCAGAGCATCTCTAACAAAGTTAAGTCCCATAAAGATAATGGTCCATCTGTCTGAGGAGCACACGCACACGATGTCAGCAAACGCAACGTATAACAGTGATTTCAGGGTGAATACGTCAAAAACGGATCCAAATACACAAACATGCAAAATTATTCTGGTGAATATCAGCATGTGACATCATAAAAACACATCTTGAAAAAATTAATTATACTTGGAAAAAGTTCCATTAACTTAGTGGCATGTAAGGTTCACATTTAAAGTAAGTTTAACAATTATGCGGAGAAGTTGGTCATTAGATGAATCCACATGTTTCGAATCATTTCCGTTTTTTAGTTCAATGTTTAATATAAGAAATAAACCTAATGAAGTGTTAAATGAGATGGTCATCTGTTTCTACTGCGTATGTTTGTTGTAAAAAAAAGAGTCTGATATGATGAGTTAATCACATCAGTACCAGCAGTTCCATACAAAAGCTGTTTGGAATTCCTTTTGAATTTTGTAGAGGCTTGTAAAATCTGTGGTAATAATGACAACCAGGATACAAAATGTATGCGTGTGTGGGTGTGTGAGTGTGTGTGTGTGTGTGTGTGTGTGTGTGTTTGTGTGTTGCTTGAGTTTACTTAAACTTCTCAGGTTCAGCAAAAGATCTTTATCTTTTCCGTATTTAATTCACTCTTTGCAAGAACTCAAACCTAGAAACTGAGGTGATTGTTTAAAAAAAGCAGATTTTTTCCTGTTACTCACTTCAAAGTGGTTTCGGGGTAAGATAGTCCAACATTTTGCTAAGTACCATTAGCTTATCAGCTTTCTTTGGGCCAAGATTTCTTTGCCTTGTTGTAACATTAAGTTTGCCAGGAAAACAGCAAAGACTCTACAAAGACGCTGCTCCAAGCCAAGAAGAGAAACAGTCCTGCACACACTCTGTAAATCCATAAAGTGAACGTTTTTTTTACTCATGTACAAACAATTTAATAGGTAAGCCTCAGAGGTCATGCCGTGTTTTTTTACCGTTTACTTAAGGGCTGGAAGTTTTACCTGCTTCATTTCTTAAAGTTAAAACATGGATTTAAAGTTGGTCTGACAGGTTTACAGGATCTTCATAATATAGAGGTAAAAATATGTGTATGTAAGGCAAAATAATATTAATTCAGATATGAGTACAATACTGAATATTTATATTTTATATTTATGAGATTCTGATGAGTTCATTTACGTGTCTTTCAACACCTTCACTTGTCAGGATCAATTTCACAAAATGACACATGATTCTATACAATGTTTGTTGAGGCAGTTGATTGTTAAGACATAGTTAATAAAAACATTATCTTTTCATGTGTAATTAGGCTTATGAAACGTTTTCCTTACCCCCTGAGTCAATCTGCTGTTGCTCTCCTTTTTACCCTGCTCCGCTGTGCGTGAGTGAGTCGGACGTGTGTGCTTGTTACTATGCACCCTATGTGTGTGTGCATGCAGCGTGTGTGTGTTTTTGTGTACAGTGTGTGCATGTCGTGACATCCAGGTGACTCTGTAATTGTGGACTGGCAGGTCTCCCTCTCTGGGGGGCTCCCAGCTTAAAAAGACATCTACGGTGACCCCACTTCCCTTCGACCTGAGGAGAGAGGGAAAGCAAAACGTAGTCAAACGCCATAACAACGTGGATGTAAACAAATTCATGGTCATAACATCAAAAGGAAAAAACTTACCTCCGAGTGGAGTTCAGAAGTAAACAAAGGAAAGTGACTGACAGTAAAATAGATGCTATACTTCTGAGTTAACTGCTTTCAGTGTTGGGTTCCTGTCTTTAATCTGTTCTATGTGTTTGAAGGATAGCCACAGGCATTTTATCATTAATTTAAGCCCTAAGCTTTGATATCAAATGTTTTCTGACATTTATAAGACCCTGCTTAGAATTACAGCATACAAAGAGAAAACATGCTACAAGGTAAAACTGAACAAGAATGGTGTCGCGCATCAGACAGGTATTGACGACAACTTGACCTCAGGGAGACCACATCTGCAGCCTGCAGGCTTGAAAGGATACAAAGAAAAGTGCAAAGACATTCATTTCTTTCATTCTTAATCAATCTGGATACCTTTCGGTGGATTGTGTCCTCGGATGTGAGGCCATCAAGTCCAGAGTCTGGTTGCTGACTCTGATATTTACAGGAGGCTCTGGTGGTGAGGGGTCTGCAGAAAGGGGTGAGTCAAAAGAGAAATATCATCACCATTACAGAGGTGCTATTTCGGCTCTTAGTGGTGCCTACGTATCTTCTTCTCTACAATTACAAAATAGAGGCCTGTGTGTGTAATGAAAAGTCAAACTTAAAAAGAAAGCCGAGGATCATGTTGTTGACCATCTATCGTCCCAGGGACAAAGAACCATAAAAAGTACAGTATACTTTAACACCCTTTATACTTTAACTGATTGGTTGAGCACATTTGAGCTACTATTACTTATTGAAAAATGTGTGCCACTTTACTGAACCTGTTTATATTTTATCCCAATGGCAGCATGTCTATGCTGAAGAGTAAGGGGCTAAGGATGGAGCCCTGGGGGACACGATAGGCCAATGGGGCCACCGAGGAGGAGGCATTAACCATGGCTATTAGGAAAGTCCTATATAATCAGTAGTATCTTTCGGCGGCATATTAAAGGATGTGAGGACTAACTAAACAATATTATGTAACTTGATACAACCAAATACTAATGAGGGTGAAATAGTTTTCTTAAAATATGCTTTTTCCAGAATGTTGAGCTAATCTAACCTTAAAATAGACTTTTTTCCTTGAAATACAAAACTTCATAAATCACATAATAAAATAATCTTATAATTCAGATTATCTAAGATATTAAATTAAAAAGTGCCCTATAGAAATAAAGTATGCAAAGAAATGGCTTTTTTTTTTTGGCACCATTAATCCTTAATGGAGATTAATTGGGATTCAAATGTGATCCCCACAAAAGCAGTTTGCCAGCTAGTGTTCTGTAATGACGTTATGACTTTTTGCTGCAGTATACATGGGCTGGAATATAGAAGTCACTCTGGGGGGTAAAGATAATTTCCTCCTAGTCTCTTTGGGTTCTACAAAACCAATTGGATTTACAGCATCAAAGGTTCATGATACTGGAGAAACTTGAAACCTCCATTTTCAGTAGCTGCAACAACGGCAACAGCCTTAAAACTTTCAGTCGCTGTTCTTTCAACACTGACTCTGTATCTCATTAGAACCTCAAACCCGAACCCTGTATTTGATTAAAACTACAAAATCTATCTGATTAGAACTACATCCCCCATTGCAGGCCTCCCACAGGCCCCAGGCTGTGGGAGGCTGAACCAGATGCAGAGATCAAAGTTGGGGCAGCATAATGGGCCTACAAGACCTGGCCTGTATGTGTGTGCATCTGTGGTTTTTATTTGGAATAAGCAAAGTGTTGTTCAGTGCCAGCAAAGACTGTCGGATCAGAACCAAAACACACAATCTTCTTTGAGGCTTTTGTTATCTGCTTCAATCAGCTTATTCAGTCCATTGTTCTGCGAGATGAAGACACCAAAATGAGTTTTCTCATCCTGACATTCCCTTGTAATTGCTGCTGGCAGGCCCTGTGCAACCCCAACGTCTAAATAGAAAGAAAATGAGATTTTCAAATCCAGCTTCTCTCTCTGGTTAGCGGCGGGTCACAATGGAGGAACCCCAACCATCCTGACATCTGCCAGCTTCCTGATTTGTGCACCGTTGACCTCCAGCCCCTGACTAATCAGACCATTGAACTGGAAACACAAAACCCCGGACTCCGATCAGATGGTACTTAGAATGTTGATGTGTGTCTCTAACCTCTAACCCTGCACTCCAAAGACATGCACATACAAAAGGGAGGAACATGCACACAAATATGAACAGCTCAAGACTTAAAGGATTAGTTTATCATTAAAGCAAGTGAACCACTATATGACAAATAGGTGAGAAGAGGGATACCACATGGCTTAGCATATTTAAAAAATAGACATTTTGTGATTTGTGGGGAGCAGGGCATGTGTGGGACCACTTTGTCACAGCTTGATCGTTTTGTAGCCACAATAAATCAGAGCTCAACATCTAGCCTGGAAACAGGGGTCAACGGCAAACCAGCTCCGACTGACAGCAACAAATCTGCCTGAAATTCGGTTGAAAATTCAGGAATTTTATTTCTAGCCAAGAAATAACCCACATAATCCCATGCTAAATTAAGATAGCCAGCATTTGGCTTTATAGCCTCAAATAGGAATTATGCTCCTGCAGAGACACATGTAAATGAAAATGTCTCGGCTCACCAGCATAGAGCCGGGTTTTATGGTAGCCTTTGATCACAGACATGAATACCTCCCCCGCCTCCACACCAGAGAAATGGGGTCCTGTGCATTAAGCTTGCTTGCCTCAAGTTTGCTTTACATTGTTGCTTTTAAAGCGTGTTGCTGCTTTCAAATGGGCAAATGCATTAGACAGGTCAGCCATAACATTAAAACCACCTACCTAATATTGAGTAGGTCCCCTTTTTGCAGCCAAAACAGCCCTGAAATGTTCTGCAGTTCTGACATGCTTTTTGTGTAGCTGTGGGATAAGACAACATAGGTCATCCTTTCTAGCTCTCCCCACATGCATCTGTAAGCCCTGGGCCCTGATTCACCAGTTGTCCCTCCTTAGACCCCTTTGAAAAACCACTGCACCAGGGAATGTACAACATGACCAGCAGTTTCAGATATGCTGCGACCCCGTCATCTAGCCATCCCTGTGTGGCTCGTGAGTCCTTCCTTCACATCAACTTTGAGGACAAATTGTTCGCTTGCTGCCTAATATAGCCCACCCACTGACAGGTGCCATTGTAATGACATGATCAACGTTATTCTGACTTGTGAGTGATAATAATGTTTTGGCTGATCGGTGTATATCCTCGATTCAATCTATGGAAGCCAAAAAAACTCCACCTGTTTAGCTTCACTTACAGAGAATGAGAAGCGTAATTCCAGCTTTAAATATTAAAGACAGATGTGAGATGGGTTCCAGTCTTCACATCGGAGTCTCCCGTAGAAAGCAAACAAGAGTATTTCCCAAAATTTCACGTTTTTGTTACTAGAATATTATATTCTCTAAAACATATTGGAGGAATGAGTAATTCTGCTATTTGGTGCATTGTCGAAAGCAGTGGAAAATGCTGTCTCAAACACCTCCTCCAGATCTCCCATAAGTGCTCGATTGATAAAGAACATTTTTCCTACGATCTGTCCAACCTGAGGTCATTTTGCACATACATCATGCACGAGCCAATCCTGGCAGGAGATTTATACCACTAGCCAATTCTGGCACAGCACCAACATGATCGAAGTCTGCTAAGCATTATAGCAAGGACCTCCTACTGCGTGTGCGCATGTGTGCGTGTGTGTGTGGGCGTGTTGCTCTCATTTTTAACCTGTCTCGCTGACCCACTCCATGGATTTCACTCTGGCACTAAACCAAATGAATGAGCATGAGGACAGTATATATGTGAGAGTGTCTGTACAGAATATGTGAATATGAGCAGTTGTGTGTTTCCTGTCAGTGTTTTATGGACTGCCTGATCGCTTTACCGCTGCGTGTACATTATCCATCAACTCTGGGTGAAAGCGAGAGAAAGAACATGGATGAACGGGACGGGAAATGTTACCGACATTCCCTCACAGAGTTATTATATGTCTTGTAAAATGACCCAAATATATAACATAAATTTCGGAGAATCTGTGCCTTTCATCGGTGTTACATGACAGCGATTAAAACTGGCAGATAGGGTATGGAAAAATACAGGAGAATTATTGATCAGACACTCTTTTAAGACAAGTGAGTGGACGTGTTTGCTTTACCTTTATTGGACATGTAGTGTTTGCTGGGTGTGGTGAAGCCTCTGCTGCCGTGACTGTTGATGGCTGAAACTCTGAACTGGTACCAGCGCTGAGGTCTTAGGTCCGACAGAACCACATCTTCAGACAGGGTCTAAAAATAGAATAAACAATAATAGACTGATATACCCATGCACATCAGATGAAAAGTTTCACTAAAGGAGACTATCCCCTTGCACACTCGGCTCAAATTTATCAATCAATCAGATTTTATTGGCATTATAATTAAATAAAGCATTAAAACAAGATCTGTACTCATAAATACAGGAAGTTAAGAAACTGGAACAGAGGGAACGCTGTCATAAACGGGGCCACCCACACCAGGAGCTACAACCACAGTCGTGACTACAGAAATACCGCCGCAAGAGTCGCCCCTCAGCTCAGAGAACAGAGGAGTCAACCCCACAACTAAAGCTGCGGTGGGACTATACCATCCACCCAAGCCAGAGAGACCCCCATAGCAGTGCTACCACAACCACAGCCGCGATGACAGCCCCTGATGTGGGCAGCCCCCGTGTGAGGAAACGCCAGGGGATAGAAACTGAAAATAGAACGTGAGGGTAAAACCAATCAAAATAAAAGCTCTATACAGTAGATACGGAGTAAATGGTGTTAACAAATGTTTACAGTCCAGTACTAAATTCATTACAAACCCATTTTTTGTCCTCTTTCTATAAGAATCCCATTACTTTGTAGTTACAATTAAATTGATGGAATTTTGATGGCTGTGTTTTTGATTTCTCTCTGTCCTGGATACAGATTGCTTTTTGTTAGCTTAGCTTAACAGTATGACTGCATGCAGGGGTCATCAATGAGAGTCCAATAGAACCTAAACCCACCTGCCAGCACTCTGAATCAGCCTAATTAGCAACTTATCTTAGACTGGGCTATTTCTGGGAGGTGACCTTGTCGAACCCAAAAATATTATGGCACATAACCAACAACAATGAGTCATTCTTATATTTGTACGGCTTAAACATACAATATGTAATCTAATTTAATGTGATTTAATTTAAGCTTCAGATATGCTGATAGATTCTCTCATCTTTGGACCTAGCCAGGCGGGGTGTTTTCCCTCTCGTTACTCTATTTCTTCTTTCCAAACAGGCTGCAGGCGCTAGCATCGTATTTAAGTGTACAGATATAAGTGTTAATCTCTCTAAAAGAAAGGAAAAATGTATATTTCCAAACATACCAAACTATTTGATTAACAGGATTAATAGTTTCCAATGGTCACTATGAATTTCTTCATGTAAAATAGAAATTTTCAACATCGATCCAAGCCCACTTTGAGCACAAATCTTCTTTCATCTCTCCCAAATCCAAAATATATCCACTTTCAAAAAGGAGTTAATGAGCTGGAAAACCAGAAGAAGATGAGTAGAGTCGTGTTAGAATCTGATAAAAGTGAAATTAAATGTATTATAGTCAAAATTACAAAAAGGTTCCTATGTTTTGTCTCCCTGACGTTGCAGATTTAATCACTGCTTAAAATCTCTACATCCACAATCACACACACTCATATTCAGACACGAGCTGCCATCTATTTAAGTCTATAATGAGCATTCAGTCATTCAGAGTCAGCCGGTGGAACGACTGTGGCAGCCTGTGGTTCCTTTTTAAGCTCTGCTTATTTACCTAACCTCACACAGGCACACACACATCGATGTAAGGCGCACACACAGATCTGCACACACATACACACAGGCAAACGGTTTACCCTGGCAGCTTGTGAGACTAAATGGGTTGGAGAGGTTTAGACAGCAAGGCAGCAGACGGATGAGGTGGAAACAGACTCAAACATCCATCTCCATAGCTGATAAGTTTCATCATTCCGGGCAAATTGAGAGTTATGAGGTAAAGATATGTTCAAACGTCGTGGTATCATTAAAAGTACAGGGAAGCATTTATAAATCTGCATCCCTACTGCTATTATTCCCCATTAATACAAAGTAGTAGTAAGGACAGCATGAAACTACAGATGTGATACAGTTACGTCTATCATCAATCACTGCATGCCTCACACCTTCACCTCAAAGTCAACTAGGCCTACGCTATTGTCCCTGACAGCAAGGGTATATTCATGAAAAGTCCACAATCATCTGTGTTGGACAAGCAATACTTCTGATTGAACTCCTCAAATTAAATGTGAGGTTACGGCCGAAGAACATTGTTTGGATTTTTGTAAAACAAAAGCTACCGCTAGTGAGTAAAATATAAAATACTAGAATAAAATATGACAAACGCAGGATAGATCCCCTTGACTTGATTCATATGCACCAAATTTGGACTAAATCAGACCAACGGTTGCAAAATTAGGGCCCGAAAATGTTTGGAGATAAAGCTCCGCCTCGTGTTGGAAAAATACAACTGATGATGACAAATGATCCAAGAAATAGTTTTGGAGTTATTGCCTTATCACAATGAATCTGCGGCAGTAGTGGTGGTGGCGTGGCGGCAGCCGCGATCATGATTCCATAATATTCCAGACTTTTTGGGGTTATAATAAGCAGCTTCTGTAAGAAACTGTAAAAACCTTCAAATACCATCACATAATATTTACCATGGCGACTGTAGCCCATGCCGTGGCGTCATCCTCACTAGGTTGAATCCCGACGTTCCAGCGGGACTGCACCATGTAAACTACGGGTTCCACGCTGACATTGAACTTTGACATCCACGCCACCTTCCCACGACCCTCTGAGTCCTCCACAAAACTTATCTCCCTACGAGGCTTCAGAGGAACACCTGCAGACGGAACAGAATAGATGTGTCTCATCATTTAGTCCAGATGATATCCTAGATAGATAGATGTAGAGAACGGGCGTGGGATTTTATCCGTACAGATTTTCAAAGATGATTCAGACTGTAGTAGCAAGTTTGTCAAATGTAATTTTGTCATTTTCAATTTTATGATCGGATTCATGAAGCATTCTGGAGCCAATGTTTTTTACATCATTTATAAAATCATGAAACTCTTACACATGTTTAATCAACTAATCGTCTACGGATTATTAAATTATTATTATATTATAAATCATTTAGGTTTGCAGATTAGAAAAAAATATTTAAATACCAGCAACACTTAAAGTGGTGCATTGCTGAACGCCATAAAAATAAAGTCTCTCTCTTAATTCCGACATGCAAATATTTGACCTTATAATAAGAAACGTTTGTTTTCACAAGTTTTTTAAATCTGGTTTAAACATGTCTGGCATAAATGCATATCATCTTCATTCCTCAATGAGAGGAACGAAAATAAATCATGTAAATGAGCCCGATTTCTCATTCAAACAGGAGTTCTTTTATACCATTGAAAAGCAGCCTACATTATCATATTATAATGTTGTAATAAGATTATAGGTCGGGTTATAATCTGAAATGGTTTAATGACAGATGTATTATGTTAAAAGATCAAGATGTCACATACTTTTATGTTATGCTAAGCTCAACAGTGTGGTTTCTTGTTATAAAATATCTTGCTTGAGCCTTTAATGTCCTGCTCAACGGTTTGGCTGAACACACTCGTATTACATAAGTAGTACTTTTAGGCATATTAAAGCATCTATGGACTTACTGAACACAATTATGTAACTTGATTCAACCAAAAAGGTCTAATAAGGGTTAAATTAAATAGTTTTCTAAAAACGTGCTTTACAAACTTCCATCAGAGAATAATTTTAGTCTAAAATTGAAAAAACATGGTTGACCAAACTTTTTGTCATTTTTATGTTATTAGAGTGTGTAAGGTACTAAATTAAAAAAAGATTTTTACGTGGGAGTACACCAAAGGGTTAATAATGATACTGATGTGTTTTCTGTTTTCTAGCATGGCAGTAAAAGGCTTCCTTATGATCAAACATTATTTTGCTTATGTGTGTAATTATTATGGCTGCCCGATCTCCAGCTGACAGGCCTCTGAGGAAGTTTGCACTCCTCACTGCCTCCACACAGACTTGAGATGGAGCTCTTAACCTCGGCAATTGGACCTGCAAATACAGTTAGACAGGCAACATTTAAGGATATCTAACTGATTAAATGATACGGCTTATTTGGAATGCACTTTTAACCCCAGCAATTTAAAACATATACATCTTAACCCATGAGGAATAAGAGTGAGGAGAGACTAGAGACTAGTCCTCCTAAAGAAACACCTTAAGAGCGTTTAGTTTAATGAATTACAATTATGTTTTGCAAATCATAGCATATCAGATCCTTTTCAATCAACATCACAACGATTACCTCTAATCAGCCCAGGACCATGCTTATTGAAACACTCAGAAACAATTTATTCCTTTAACCATTTCCATCAGCGCAGCAGCTTCTCGTAACGGAGGCCACAAGGTGTAACTAACAAGTCCGAACAATTGCAGAGGACTCGCCGATACCTTTATAGAGATTGGCTGGAGCTTGACAGGTGTGTCCACAGCCATTTGAGCAGCACTTCCTGGCGGCGGGACAATGGTGGTCTGACGAGCAGCTCTCCACGCAGGCTGCAGCGAAGCCAGTGGCTCGCTGAGGCGGAGGGCAGTCACCCTGACGAGACGCCCTTAGTGAGTTTAGAAACTCCCTGCTTGTCACACACTCCGTCTGCTTCTGGGTTAAAGAACGGAGGGGTTATGTTAACAGCGCAGTTGACACAAAACGGAAATAATATGTAACGTGAAAACACACTTTTGAGGGCAGGAAAATACACAGCAGAGGTGGAAACGTTTCCTCGGGTAAACTCCTCGCTTTGAAGGCCCCCATTGAGATGAAGTCTGTGTGTGTGTGTGTGTGTGTGTGTGTGTGTGTGTGTGTGTGCGTGTGTGTCCGTGCCTTAAGACATGGCTGCAGATCAGCAAAATATCAATACAAGCTTGAGTAATAGCTCTGAATTACCCTGTGTTCATGAGCAGCCAGCCAGTCAGCCATCCAACCAGTAACATGCTTCATCTATTGTGATGAAAAACCACCAAATCTGACGACCACAGTTAGTGGCCTTACAAATAATCATTCAGGGTTTCACACACAATATACGCACATAACTGCTGAACACTCTTCCATGTAGGCCTACACATCCAAAATATCATAAATGTGTTATTCATAGCACACATAGGCTTATATAAACACACACAGTAACGCCCACTTTTGGCATCCAAGGTGAAAAAAAAAGTGCTTCTTGATGCATGTAGGAGGATTGACACCACCATCAACGGTGTCACACGCACACACACACACACACACACACACACACATAGTCTCTTTCTGTCTTACCTCACAGGATTTTGGAGAAAGCACCCTCCTGGTTTGCCAAAGATCTTTGCATGGCAGAAGACACTACAAATAGACAAACAGATATAAACCATTTGAAGGAATTGTTTTACAATTTGCACACATTTAATCGCAACGGATAACACGAGGAAACAAATAAAATGATACATTATCATTGTCATTATCTGTTGTGAATTGTGTTTTTTTAATATATAAATATGAGGCACAGTTTAAAATAGTTAAAATGTGAATACTGGAGAAATTGTAATTTGGAATTTTGAAATTTTGAACATGTGACAAAGGTGTGTGTTGTTACTCACTGGTATAGAACATTATCGGGAAACGTTTGAACTTTGAACAGTTAAGAATTTACTCAAGGAGCAAAGTTAGTACTTTAGTTCAAAATGATCGTGATAGACAGGATACAGACGTCCTTTTGAGTCATTATTTCTTCTTTGCAAACTCCTATATACACTGATCAGCAATTACATTATAACAGCCTACATCTGAACAATATTTAAAACTCTCGTTACAATGGTACGTCAGCGGTTGGAATTTATTATACAGCAGGTTTGAATATTCTGTCTTGAAGTTGATGTGTTAAAAGTGGGAAATATATACAAGGCCATTTAGATGGCGACCGGACACCTGGGTCAGATCATCTCCAAGGACTGCATGTGTGGTTTGGGTGCTCCAAGGCTCCAGTGGTTAGTAACAAGCGTAAAATAACTCCATTAATTCTATTTATATGGATTAATCCTGTTCTCCAGAGGCCCCAGATTGAAAATTGGTTTTAATAAAGTAATATTATACCCGTTTTTTCAGCTAAAATCTTCACTGTAGCCTGAAGCTGAAGGCTTTAGCGTGCTTCATGTCTGAGGTGGATGCATGAGTGCTGTATGTTCAACGAGGGAATCTTCAAATCTCTGATTACCAGGTAAGTGCTTTAACTGGAGGTTGCATGGTGCGGCTTTAGTTCAGTGGAAGGACTGTTCCCTCAAGGATGGGTCAAATGTAGGGAACACATTATAATGATAAATAATGTATGTACTGTAATAACAGAGTTATGAATGATAAATGAAGAATTATAATTATTATCACAATCAAAAGAGTGAGCTGTGCAGCAAAAGGTCAATGTGATCAAACATAACATTTATGGTGTTGTACACGTTCATTCTCTCTCTGACCTTTTCAATTTATAATACACAGTGACGATTTCAGTTTACGGAAAGGGGTAAATATGTCTTTAAAAAGGTTGAGATCTTAGGTCTTCTAGAGGCTTGGATTCTGTTTGTATTCAGCTGTTTTGTTACGTTTTTGCAAACGTAATGCTGTTTTGTTGTTATGTTCCAGCACTGAGCTCCACCCATCTTTCTACTGAAGTTGGTAGATAGTAACATTCTACCTTTTAATGACTGTCTTAGATTTGAAGCCTTTTAAAATCCACATTAAGGAATGTTCAGTGTGCCAACGTTTGGTATCACCTCTATGACCGGATTATTTCTCTCAAACACACATAGGGTTAAGGATCACAGGGATGGGGGATGTACACTTACTTATTATCCCTTTGAAAGGAGTTTTAATCTGGCTGTTTTCGTATAAACATAACTTAGAGTCTGGTCATATTAATGTAATATGAGTTTGATGGATTAGGAACTATATTTTAAATGTCTATTGTTGCCATTTACAGGCGAATAATGTATTTGGTGTGAATGAATGTTGTGTAAAGTAAAAACAAAGTGGATGGGATAGCATTGCCTCGTCCTCATAAGCGAGTTTCCTGTACATGTTCCTTGTCTGTTTTGTCTTGATGTGTGTTTTGACGTCTTCGTTCATCATTTATGTTTCATTCTTCCATCATTTACGTATAAGTCTTGTATTGAGGAAAGCAAACTATGAGCGAAATGAGAAAAATCGACTGAGGTAACAACAAAATTTAAAACAAAAATAAGAGGATATGCATATTTTCCAATATTTCATAGTATTTCTTTAACTAGCATGGGTTTGAAAAAAGGAAAAGCGTTAACAACAGATGATTTTTTCATCTGCAGAGAGGAAACTCTCGCTGTTCTAGGGTAGGAAAAGAACCACACACACATGCACACACTCATCTGGTTTGTCACCTCGGTGAACTGATGAATTATAACTCTAACCAAATTAAAACCAGAAAACGTATAAAAACTGCGATTTCACCCTCAAACCTCTTCCCCCGCCTCCGTCTGTCTGTCTTCCTCAGCTCACACTGTGCATGGCTTCAATCATTTCCCCAATTTATTCCCTCTCACCCATTCCAGAGGAACAAGGAGAATGAACAAAAAGACCAAAAGCTGTCATCTCCACACAAATAAATGGCTACTGTTGGATGAACAGTTTAAATAAAGTCTGTTTAACAAGAGCTGATTTGCAGACTGATTAGCAGGAATATTTCACATGACGAGAAGTGGGCTTTTAGATTGAACTGCTTTCAAGACCATGCAAACATTTCTTTCATGTAGAGAAGAAATGTTTGCATACTACTACGTAACTCGTCAATGGGATTCAGACCATCAACCAACCGAAGCCAGAGAGGCCACATGGGCTGCTTTCATACCCCTTGAGACACACAGTGGAATCCCAGAGAGAAGTATGATAGTTATTTAATGTTGTGCAGTTGGTTCATTTGCTTTAAGTCATGGCAGAAAATATGTGGTTTAGAATAAAGGGATACTCCACCCCAGAATCTCTCTTTAGAGTATTAAAAACCGCTGCTCTGTGGCTTTTAAATGTGGCTGTAGCCTATGCATGTTAACCATGTTATGAACATATGAATTAATGCACATCTTTAAAACACAAATAATCCCCAAACTAACTAGTTTTCTATGACTTCTTCTTTATTTTAAAGTTATCTTACTTGGCAAACAAAAATTAATGTATATAATCACGGTTTACTGTCCACATGGGATAATCTGCTCTCTATTCGGAACTTTGGTGTCCAAATTTTTCTGGTCTCTGGTTGCTGCTTTGTGTCGAAAGGAGCCAATTGAGGTGGTTCAGGCATCGGATTAGGATTTGGACCTGCCTTTTGAGGTTTTCCAGGCACAACCTACTGGGAGGAGACCCAGAGGTAGACAATGAACGTTGGAGGGACTAAATTTGTCATCTGGCCTGGGAACGTCCCGGGATCCCCCAGGATGAGCTGAAGAGTATTATTGGGGAGAGGGACATCTAGAGTACTCTTCTTAGCCTACTCTTCTCGCTACCACAACCCCACCCCAGATAATAGGAATAAAATGGATGGATGGATACATGGATGAATGCAGGGATAGATGGATGAAGGGGTGGATAAATGGGTGGATGGATGGGTACATGGATGGATGGATGGGTGGATGAATGATTGATGGATGGGTGGTTGGATGGTTTGATGGGTAGATGGATGGATGGTTGGATAAATGGGTAGATGGATGGGTGGATGGATGGATTGATGGGTATATGGATGTATGGGTGGATAAATGGGTGGATGGATGGATGGATGGATGGATGGGTGGTTGAATGATTGATGGATGGGTGGATGGATGGATTGATGGGTAGATGGATGGATGGTTGGATAAATGGGTAGATGGATGGATGGTTGGATAAATGGGTAGATGGATGGATAGATGGATGGGTGGAAATGCCTTGACATGAATCACAGAAGTTCATGCTATCATTAATGAATTAAAGACACAGAACAAAGATCTACCATAGCAAAGATTAATCTCAATCTTAAATTGAAGTTAAACAGGGACAGCTAATAAATTTGAATTAGGTTTTAGAGAGAAATCTAAAAGAGAAATCTGATTCCAGCTTCTCAAATATTCTATTTCTTTATTTCTTCTTTATATTAGGGGTTTCTGCAGATTTCATCAATTTATGATCATCATAAGTTCGATTTATGACCCATTCCATGCCCATAGTAGAAAAAAGTATGCAAGATATGAATGGCTATCAAGAATGCAAGTGTCTGTGTAGATTCTCATACATCCAGGTCATGATTATCCATGTGGGTTGAATCCAAAGCAATTGGATTTCTGTTTTGGCTTAGGGACGTTTCACCTCTCATTCAAGAGGCTTCTTCAGTTCTGAGAACTGAGAACTGAGTTCTGAAGCCTCGTCTCAAGCCAAAACAGAAGACCAGTTGCTTTCACTTCGACCCCACGTGGATTTATCAAGAATGGAAGTTACTTGCAGTATAAATGAATGTACTTACACGACTGTGTGTAAACATTACTGTGTTTTTAAATGAAAAAAAGAAGCTCCTTTTGAAGCACAATGGAAACGTTTAAATGATCATGATTATTCAGCATTAACATGTAGGCAAATTTAAGATAAGACTTTACTGGATCCAGCCTGTTCACATGAGCACAGTTTCGGGGGAGGGCCCACAGACGTTTACTGTAGAATGACAGGAAAAGGGCCACAGGTGGAATCAAACCCGTGGCCACAGACCATTCCGTGTTACACTGCCTGCCTTCTGAACATTCATGAATGTTCAACATCAATGTTATGACTAAAATATGATCTTGCTGACCATATGGTCAGACGGCATTGATGTGATGCGTGTGAAACTGAAAAGGTTTGAATTGGCTGCAGGATTGAATCCATTAAGCCTGCCAACATAACTACAACCATTTTTTGGTCAAATTACAAACCTTTTAAAGGCAGCTTTAACACATATATCGCTTATTTGAGAGAAGGATCACTTTAAGTTATTTCCCCCTTTTCTCCCCTGCATGCTAATTATGCATTCCTAAAACGGTCTGGGAATGAGGAGACAGGGAGATAATACAACACACACATGGACACACAGATGCACACACACACAGTATTATTGTAACCAGATATGGTGTGATGTGTTTCTTGAGCTCTCGGGGGTCTCTTCACCCGACCACGTGCTGTTCAGGTTGTCAAATTCTCCACAAAAACACCTACCCAGAAACACACACACACACATACGCGCACACACACAAACTCACACACACACACACACACAAATCCACTCAGCGCTCCCCCCTCCCCCTTTGCTGCCACTTTGATCAGTTACAGCCATCTTAAATTTTTCATTCCTCACGCTCAGCTTTCCCCAGTCCCTATCTCCACCTGCCCCCCCCCCCCCATAATTCTCCTTTTTTTTTTCCTGTCTTCACATTCTGATTATTCTTCTCCTCTATGACCTCTCATCTCTGTGCTGCCCTCCTCTACCTCCCTGCTTACCTCAGCTCAGCATCTTCGGATAAATTCTTCTTCCTCTGCTCTCCGTGACTCAAGCTCCTCTCCTCCTCTCAGGCGTAAACATCCACTTCCACCCAAGCTTGTCTTAAGGTGTTTACCCAGTCCAGATGTGTCTACAGAGGCATACTATGTATTAAGACTGTAAGTATACAGTATAAAGTTATATCTTAGTATGTGCACGTATTTGCAAAGGAAAAATGAGTGTAGTTTGAATCTTTGGTAAAATGTCTATGAGCGATGTTTGGTCTGCTGACCACGTAAAGACGCGGTGCCCTCAGATAGATAACTAAGAGAATAAACTCATCATATTTTTCTACATTTTTACATTACACACCTTGACCAACTAGAATGTAAAAAGCAGAGGGAGCATTACTTGAGCATTTGATCATTTGCATTTCACTTGTTCACATAGTAAACTAGGCCTACACTGTTGTACCCCACAGTAATCCCCAAATCCCCAGCATTGTACAAGCAATCCCCATGACTGAACTCCTGAAATTAAATGTGAAGTTATGTCTGAAACAGTGTTTTTCTGTGAAGATTAAAAAAAAAAAAATCCCCCTAGAGCATAAAAGATGAACTATTAGAATAAGATATGATATATTTAAGATAGACCTCTTCAAGTCGATTCACATGCACCACATTTGGACAAAATCAGACAAACTGTTTCAAAAATTATGGCCTGAAACCTACGTTCTCCTTGTTTTTCCAAGTGTTCCCTCTGGGTAATACGGCTTTCTCCCACAGTCCAGAAACATGCAATCTAGGTTAGGGGTTCTCAAACTTTTTGGGGCCAGGGTCCCTTCACATTGGAGAAAATTTTCCAAGCCCCCTAATAATCTTCATTCCTATCAAAAAATGTTTACTGCCATTTGTATACCCAGATGCCGTAGGAATTATTCATATTTTCATTTTATTTTATTTTATTCAGAAATTAACTTATATTTTTAAACACATGGTCATTTTTATTAAAATTAAATTTTGACTCACAAAATTTACAAATTTTCAGGTAACAAATATTAAAGCTTCTAGAAAACGCACAGTAACATGACTGGCAGAGTCCTAATGAACCCAGTTCGTTTTAAAAACAGATTAAACTGACTTAATTGGTTCAACTTTAACATAATGAACTTATTGCCCCTTATTCAAAAGGAATTGGCAGAAAACAGAACAACATAACGATGTTAGTATTGAACCTAGTCATAAATATTTTCTTTAAGCTTTATCGCAATCTTATCACACAAAAATCAATCCATGCATCACTCACATCAATAACTCACTGAATTAGTGAGAAGGTCTTTCACAACACAGTTTCTGTATTCTTGGAGTGATGGATGACAAACAGACTCTAAGATCATCTTCAACTTGTAAACGGGCCCTGTACTTAGTCTTCATTCCAGTCAAAGTGGAAAATGAGGATACACAGACGTAAGTGGTAGGAAAGGGGAGCAATATTTGCATGGCCATGTGAGGAAGAGGGCCAAAAGCTTTCATGATTTAACCTGCTGGAATCGGACCTTCAATGTCCTATCACAGGATAATTCCAACAGCTGTTCTTCTGCCTTACCTCTCAGGCCATTTGCTGTGACAGCTGCTGTGACAGTGTTCACAACAGAGTAGTATGAGCTGAAGTCATCGCTCTGTGAGGTGTGAAGTGGCAACCTTCCTCACACTAGCCAGAAAGGTTGTTAGTGTGGAGAAACCCAATCAGTTGGGTGAACATGTCTGTTATTCCGTCTTGTATCCTCCTTCTCCATAACTCGGTTTTCTTCATGAAGGCAGGGAATTTGTCACTGAATTCAAGGATAGATGTGTGGCCTCCTTGGATGGAGGGGTTGAGGCTATTTCATATGTTGAATTTGTCGGCAAGATACGCCAACTTGGCCACACTCTCGGGGTCAATGAAAAACTTTGCAATGACGGGTTTTCCTTCTTTCATAAACTCAGCATTTTTCTGCGTAGCTCAAACACCGGCTTCAAAACTTTACCACGAGACAGCCATCGCACCTCTGAGTGATAGAGCAGTGCGTCATGTTCAGAATCCATACCCCGACAAAGTTGTCCAAACAAACGTGATTGCAGTGCTCTTGATTTGGAAAAAGTTAACTGTAGTCACAGCTGTGTTCGAAACAGAGAGATCTGGTTCCATTTCTTTGGAAGCCAGTGCTTGTCGTTGCAGCATACAGTGAGTATCCGTAATCCTGGGATTGCCGCCGTGTCATCCGTACAAACGGCCACACAGTTTTCCCAACTCAGTCTCACTTCAGTCATAAAAGCATTCAGAAGTCTCAATATTTCCTCACTTATTGTTCTACCCTGCACCTCCTTGCAGGACAGAAAGTCCTCCAAAATGTCCCAGTGATAGCACACTGAAAGGTTTCAATTGAGCCACGCCGGAAATGTCAGTAAATCCGTCCACTTGAATAGAACGTGGCTCACATGAATGCATTCCATCCAGCAGCTGTGCCTGAATGTCAGCCGATAGTTCTTGAATTCTCGTCCTCCTCACCACGTCATCTGAAAGTGGTACAACTTTCAGTTTATTAGATGCCAACTTCGCACTTTTCCAGCGCCTGAAGTTGTGGCCAGGTTTGCCATTCGTGTTTTCTGGCCCTTGCATTCCTCAACCCTTTCTGCGGAAAAAATCTTTTGTTTTGCCCTTAACCACACTTGCTTTTTGATAAGATGCCGCTTTAGCTTGGCTGGCTATGACTGACACGTGACACATTTTGGTCTTCGGTTGTTGTCCTCGATAAAACCAAAATCGAGATAACTATCGTCATATTTCTAAGTTGACGGCAATTAAGTTTAGCCGGTTTGGCCTTTGCATTACTTGATGAAGTGGACGGACTTAAATATGTGTCCATTGTGCTGGGTAGAACAGCAGCAAGAGTTGTGAGCAAAGTGTGTCCCGTGCAAAGTGACAGAATAACGTGGTATCTCACATTAATGTCAGAGTTTTTAATGTCCTAATGCTAATGTAAGGGAGAGTTATTAGCTCAGAATGTTTGTTTTATCGGCGTAGCAGTTCCCATTCATAGTTATACACTTTTTTTTAACGATAAGCCACAACATTATTAATTCATTTTGCAAATTCCGGGTACCCCAGTTTGAGAATCGTGGATCTAGGTGAACTGGTGACTCTTAATTTCCCATAGGTGTGAATGAGATTGTGAAGGCTTGTCTGACTCTATGTGTTAGCCCTGTTGTCCAGGATGTACCCCAGATCTGGCCCGATGTAAGCTGGGATAGGTTCAGCTTCCCAGCGAAAATGCAGGTTAAGTGGTTAAAGAAAATCAATGGATGGATGGACCTTAAAGTATTTTAAATAGCCGTGACAAAGTACTGAATCTGAGTATTCATCATTAGCCCCTTGTTGAATGGTGGTGATGTAGCTGTTGCTCTGACCATTTGCCTTTTGTCCGGGCATTTCAGTATTTTGTTAACATTCTATATGGCTCATCCTGGTAAAATATATTCAACTTGGGCTATTTCAAGTTTTGAGAATGTCTGGACCTTTACATCTTCGTCCAAACACATGACAACAAGTTATTCTTTTGGAAATTTGATATTTAATTCTAACTCACCATTTATCTGAAAGCGCCTGAATTCCTGCAATTACACTCAGTTTAATTTTGTGGGGGTCGAGCAAAATGCCATCACCTACAGGATCTTGCTTTACATAGTGATTTAGATTTATAGATTTAGTATAATTGATTTAAGCTGAAAACGATTAGGGTATGTGTGGTACACACCTTACACTCTCAAATATCACTTGGATGCTGTAAATCACTGAAAAGTACATCCACTGTATTTGTGTAAGAGGAGCTGAAAGACGAGCAGACACTTTTGGTCTTGAAGGCGGCATGATGAGTTATGTGTGAGAGAGAGCAGTAGATACAGCAGAGGTCAGAGATGTTACTGTTTAACATACCAACACACACAGACACTACACAGCCCAGATAAATGACCACGTACGTGTCTGTATGTGGGTACAGTTTGAAAAGGAGCTCCTCAGATATCTGTATAATAATTAATCACACACACATACTCTGTCTCTCGGCCCCCCTCTGGCCTCCCCTGCTGTTTTATAGCCTCACCTGCCACTATAGAGGGATGACAGCCACACTCGGTGAGAGAGAGGAGAGGAAATAGGGGAGGGAGGGGAAGAGGGTTGTGGTTTCAGAGGGGATAGAGGGGGAAGAAGAAGTGAGTGTCAGTTAAAAAGAGAAAGGAGATGAAAGACAAACAGTGAAATAGGTCCAGAGAAACGGTGGAGAGAAAGACAAAGCAGACTGTAGCAGTCCAGATGTGCTCAGACTCTATAGACCAGCTCAGAAGGAGTCATTTCAAAAACAATCTATGATATCTATGTTTATACTATTCCTTTAATTTGGTACATATGTCAACACCAGTATTAGTGTTATTCTTTATATGTTCTATTTTCTATGAGCCTTTTTAAAAAATAAAACAAACTGAATTGTTTTTGCCTTTACACACAATCCCATGATAAAATAATGAATTAATAGTATTAATTAGGAGAATAGCAGGAACTTTTTTGATCACTGAGAAAAAGCCAGTTGATACCAGCTCTCTATAATAAGGAAATCATATTCAGTCTGCGTCAAGCCCAGCCAGGAAGATGTCACAAGTCAGTGTCCTTCTAGTGCCGGTCCAAAGCCCGGATAAATGGGGAGGGTTGCGTCAGGAAGTGCAACCGGTGTAAAACCTATGCAAAATAAAAATGTGGAACCTGATTTCGAAATCGGATCCGTTGGGGCTCTGATTAACAAATACCATCACTGGTATTGTTAGCGAGAAGGGAACCAGCGGTAACTATACGACCCCAAAACACAACAGCTGGAAGAAAAGAAGATCCAGTTGGCACCAATGAGGCTTTATAGCACCACATCCAGCCATTGTAGCATTTTAAAAACCTTTCTATCAATGTTAATAAACTTTAAATACGATGTTGTACACATATCAGCCATAATAATAAAATGCACCTCTCTAAAACTGTATACTTCCCCTTATCACCACCACACTAGCTCTGTGTGCTCTGAAGCCTTTCTATCAGATCCAGCATCAACCAGTATCTTTTCTGTGGATCAGACAACATGAACTAAGTTTTGAGCCTGGAGCACCTATGACCCTGTTGCCGGTTAATCGGGTGTCAGGACCACTTGGTTAGCTACTAACTACTACAAACTGGGAAAACCCAACATGACCAACACTTTTGAAGATGACCCAGTTCTCTAGCCATAACAATTCTATCCTTCACAAAGTCACTTCGTGAATTCTTAAGTCTCAGTTGATTTTTCCTGTTTCCAGCACATCAACTTCAGGGACCAAATGTTCATTTTTTTTGCATTAAAAATAAACGCCAACCACTGACAGGTGCCATTTTAGCGAGATAATCAATGTTGCCATGACTTCACGTTTCAGTTGTTAGAATGTTTTGGCTGATACACTAGGTATACTTTTGTAAGTTGTAAGTACTTTTGAGTTGTAAACTTGTAGCTATTAATGCATGCCCAAATCCCCTCCTTATCTCTTTATTCTCATAGCATCCTGTCATTCACACCTGCTGTCATGGTCTGGGGTTTCAGCTAGACATATGAGCTGCTCCAATTAGCTATCACCCCGCTGCTGTCCTTTTAAATATGATTCTCTCTGCACCTCTAGTCCATTCATGTTGCAGTTACGTCTACCCTCATCTATCACAACCTCATCAGCCTCAGATAGCTGGTCAGAGCTGCTTTGGCGGCAAAAAGGGAATTTAAACAATATTAGGCAGGTGGTTTTACTGTAATGGCTGTTCGGTGTACATACAGTATACACACTCACGCAGTAATACATACTGCTGTGAGAAATTTGAATGAAATGTTACGGAACAAATCCCTTCTAAAACCCATGTTGTACTTGAGCCAGAACTCTGAACAAGAACCAGTGCTCACGGAAGTCTGCAGCTGGTGGAAGGAGAGGTGGGGAGGAGGAGAGGAGGGGAGGACAGAGAACAGAGGAATACAAAAAAAGATGGGGAGGATGGTCAAAAAGACAAATGCTTCAAGAGTGTTTAGAGGTTAACTTAGGCACCTCTCAAACCACATGTGCACATAACGGCCTCAGAGGAAATCCTGGTCGAGTTTTCGCTCTCGTTTATATCTGGAGACAGAAGTTTAGACGGCAAGAAGTAAAAAAAACTTGCTTGCCAGCAGCTTTCTTTTAACTTCGAGGAGGATAAAAGAAAAAACACAGTATCAGTCAGGTACACCGGAAAACCCCCCATCAAAATAAAAGTAAAGTAATAATGAATACAAGATGTTTTTACTCTGTAATAAGTAAAATAAAATCTGCCTGTAGAACAAGGGGAAACTTGCCTTTTAAGATTTCTTGAACTAAGACTTGATACTTTTGGAAATTAGCTGATGAATTTCATTTTGAGTTGTATTTTACAAATATTGGGCCGTGTTGTGTCTCAGAATGAGCTATGACTGATCAAATGTTTGTATTTTCTGCCCCAATAAATAGCTTTTGTTTTTTTACTGATGAGGTGTCAACCTCTTATTTTATTTATTTTTTAACTTATTCTAACTTTGTGTGTGATAGTGTCACTGTTCGAGATTTAACACCACCAAGTTCACTAGAAATATACATATTAAGATAAGATAAACCTTTATTAGTCCCACAACGGGGAAATTGCAGGATATTGATAATGAGGATTTTAAGCAAGTTGCTACATCTCACTGAAATGTTACTTGTTAAGTAATTGTGTCTTATATGAAGTGCAATGAGATATTTTAACTAGAAATAAGGAAAACATAGTTCTAAGATTTGGAGTTTTTGCAGTATTCAGATCTAGAAACAATGTATATTCCCTCTATTTTTGCAGTGAGCGTGAGCTGACATTACTCACTATATTTTCACATTTATTACAATTTAAAAACATCATATTCCAAATACACAAAGAAATACATGTGGGAAAAGGAGAAGAAAGATAAGTAAATAAAACTGATGTGTATGGCAAGCAAGCTGATATTGCAGCTGTTGCACTCACATGTCCAAATGGAGTGATAACAACCAAAACACTTCCACATCCAAAGGAATGGAGTGAGAATGTTGTCAAAGATTGATACACAGGGATGATGGGTTGTTGAAACTATTCCAACAAATTCTTCTCCTATTATGCCATTTAATTCCTGCAGAACACTGGTGGCTGTAAATTCCATTTTGAACTAACTCTTTATATGCAGAAGTAAACGTGGAGAGAGTCAGAACCTTAAAGTCTAAGACCACAGCCCTCTGCTGTAAATACAGAATTAGCATCAGTTCATCCAAATGTGAACTGGCACACACACGTGTGTGTAGGTGTTGCACCAAACTGTTACAGTCAAGCTCCAACCTGAACCAGTGTGCATGCTGGAGGTTGAAATGTTGTGATTATGCAGCAGAGAGAAGTTGACTTTACTTGTGAAACACCACACCACCTGGACTTCTCTCTTATGGATATGTACCAACCATGTGCAAGTCTGAGGAAACCCCAAAGGAAGCCAATAAGATGATGGACAAAGATCAAATCCCATCTGGCCGGCAGCGGCTTAGGAATCATCAGAAAGTCCTGGAGTATGTGCCAAAGGCTAAAGGACATTTGGGCTATATTTCTTAGCCTTTTGCTACTAAGCACGCTATAGGTCATGGAAAGTGATGGGTGAGGATTTAAAAACGTATTTCATTACCCTTCTACAAGGGGTAGATCAACAACACCTTTGCTTGTTGCACTTCAGGAAACATGGAAGATTATTGAGTCAATTGAGGGAAATTCAGTTAAAAACAGGGTTAGTGTGTGGGCTCAGTGGATCCTAAAATAACAATCTTATTAAAGAATGATGTCTGAATCTGCTTAAATTTCAAACAACCCTACACCCACAACCCAGATTCAAAAAACGTGTAGGGATGCACGGGAAAGAAAAACATTAATGAAACAGAATGTTGAGATTCTGTAATCCTTTTTCATTTCAAATCAGCACAAAGACATCTTCATCAATCTTTTTAAATACTGTATATGCTTATTTTGACTTTTAATCGATTTTAAGTAACTTTTCAAAGAAGAAGTGTTATTTGGAAAATCGGTGGGATAGCAAAATAGAGATTTGTCCCTTTGTGAAAATATGTGTGGGCGTAAAAGTCTTTCAGAACATTTCTCAATGTGTAATTGCATGGAATTTGAGAATTTCATAATCCATACAGCAAGGCACAGTGGTTCTAATCCGCCAGGGAACCTGAAGCCCATTGTGGAGTTTGTTCTCTCCATGTTTCCGTGGGTTCCCTCCAGTTACTCCAGCATCATCCCTCAGTCCAAAAATATGTAATGTAATACAGAAAAATATACATTAAGACTTTACCATGAGAAGTACATGCCATACCGTATATCCACAAAAATCTGAAACAATGTAGAGCTCACTGGACCTACATTTCAGTCTACATTTCATACACTTTCTGAAAATCATAGACATTCTGTCCTTCAGTCTAAAGAGAATATTGCCAGCACAAATTTAAAAATCCAGTGTCTTTGATGATATGGGGAAGGGATAGAGCTCATAGCATGGGCTACTTGCTCATCTGTGTTTTTAGGCCAAAAAATATGGCCTAAAAATATTAGGCCATTTATTTTTTTTAGGCAAAATTCAAAATAAATTGGACCAACGGTTAGGAAGTTATGTCCAAAAAAACAGTGTTTTTCCCCCTAGTCAGTAAAAAATTAACTATTAGAGTAAAACACGATATATACACGATAGATCTCTACAAGTTAGTTAATATGTTCCAAATTTGAACTAAATCAGACCAAAGGTTGGGAATTCATGACTTGAAAGATGTTGGAGGTAAAGCTCCCCCTAGTGCTGAAAAACATAGTAAATATAAGAAATAATAGTATTTAACTTAATTTATGTTCTGCCTTCATTGTCATTTTACATAATGCCTCAACATTTTTGGAATTGTGGTTGTGTACGTCACATTTTACTTCAGTAGACAGATCGCAGTCAGCCATTGGCCGTGTCTATGATACCATGACAAAAGAAACAAACGGAGCCAGAGACCGAACGGCCGGACCTCCGATCAGTGGACGGCCTGTTCTACCTCTTGTTTCTTTGCCACATCATGCAGCATTATTCAAAATGCTGGTGTAGGTAATTTAAACATTTTAAGAGTGAGTAAGGAGGAATGATGAAGAGAGGAAGATGAGTGGAAGAGTAATAATGACTTGATAGCTCTGCTCCTTTGTTCTGCTTCATTTGTTGGTTAGTGGGCATCCCGCTGACTCACCCCACCTGGGAGAGATTACTGCGTCTCCTTTGGCCGAGTTTGTGTGTGAGGGAGGAGAGGCAAGAGATAAAAGAACCAGGAGAAGGACAGATGGAGAAATTGAGTGAGGGGTGTAGTTCAGTTTTAGTGAACTCCCATCTGTGTTTCCATGACAGAGAGTCTGCTGATGATGTGACACAAACCATATGTGTTGGGGCAACATCTGCCTGGGGTGTGTATCTTCAATAGAAAGACGACAGTTCATGATGAAACAAAGACGCACATATTTCAACACACTCAATGAGGCAACAATTTCCTTTATTTGTTGTCTCATTTCTTAGATTTCTGTTTTTCTTCTCCGATCCTACATTTCCACTAACGACCTAGACGACCTAACGACTGTCGTCCTCGAAAGCAAGGGTATATCCCCGAAAAGTCCCCAATCCCCTGCGTTGTGTAAGCAATAAAGTTGATTGGGGAAATCGATCCAACGGTTGCGATGGTATCAATGACGATACAATAATATCCCTGATTTTTTAGGGATATAAATAGCATTATAAAATTCCTATTAAGATGGTCATGTATAAATTTTTTTTTCCTATTTATCAAAATATCCTGCAATCAAATAATAATGAATAGAGTCTATACAGTTTAGAAGACTTCCTTCTTGTATTTCCAGTCTTTGCCCTTCTAGTTTTTGCTTTTTTTTTCTAAACCACATACCATATATACATAGATAAAGATAATAAAAGAAAATTGGATGGCATATATGATTTACAAACTTGGGTTTCATGCCCTTCTACGCTGAAATTAACTATAATCATAACTCATCATATGTGTGTGGGTGTGCTACTACTGTGGGAGGACAATAGGTCACATTGACTAAGTGACAGACACAGTCAATGTGTCACATAGTCAATGTGTGAGGACATATTGACTCTGGGACACGTATTGACTTTTTGTGTCACATAGTCAATGTGGCGCACATGTTCCATCTCACTGAGAGAAACCTCGTTCAGCTCTGCCCCGGGTCTGGGTAAGGACCTAAAATGAGTTGAGACAGAAGTAATACCAGCCCTCAAATTGTTCAGTAAAAATTCTCTGTCAGAGCTTAGTGAGTGAGTTATAATGCCAAAAGGCTTTTATGAGTTCCTGCAGTGGAATGTAGGTTTAAACTAAGTCACATTTGTGCGTTTTGCCTTAATAATGACCCTAAAATTGGCTTTAGAAACAGAAGAAAAATGTAGCTCCCCAGAGGAAAATACTGAAAATCATCCTGTGCAGAAGATCGTTTTTCCTCCAACAGATCAAAAGTTAAGGACCAGTGGACTCCCTTCTTTCTCCCCTATGACGCTCTTCTCTCTTAACAACATTCTTGTCTCAGGCCATAGTTTCTGGTGCACTGATGTTTCTTCTGTAATCAGACAGTTACTGGAATTGAATCAATAATTTGTCAGTGTTGAATTGTATACAGGCATAGATTTTGGCTGCTTGTGGGGAGTGTTATTAGTATAATAAAATATTTTGGCTTCTATTTATATTTCTCAAAGTAGGTATCATAAGAAAGTAGAAAATCTAGCGCCACCATAAAGTTAGGGAAAAAAATCAAGCAATCAAAGAATGTATACAATCAAATCTTCTAATTTCTCTCCACCTAATGTCCTTAAAATTGAGTGATCAAATATTGAAACTATATATATTGTCTGTATCGCTATTTATTTACCTATTGTTCAGAACTCTTCCTATGACATCAGGCACTCTGCATGAAGATAACGGAAAGCATACAGATAGAGTTTACCTCTACCCATGCCATCGGTAAAACTTGAACAATTGGAAAACAGTTCTGGGGATATGTAAAAATGCTGAGCTGCTAGTACAGGAGTATATTTGTGCCTTGTCCTCGAGTGATGAGAAAATGGAACCTGAGATGGACAGGCGGTTCGGTGCCCAGGAGAAAACCTCTCAATTTACCGCTCCATCTACATTGTGACCAAAAAAAAAACAAGACCAAGGATACAAGTGGCTGAAATGAGCTTCTTTCAGAATGTGTCAGTCTTATGGAAAGGTGAGGAGCTCATACTTTTGGAGGAAGCTCGGAGTGGAGGCAGATGAGACGGCCCGGGCTTCTGATAAGGATGGCTCCAGCACGTCTCTCTATCGAGTTTTTTTAGGCATGTCTAACTGGGAGACCAGGACTCATCTTGCCTGGGGACGCCTCAGGAGCTCCAAGGATGAGATGGAGATAGTTGCTGGGGAGAGGGAAGTCTGGAATACCCTTCTTAGCCTGCTGCCAGTCTGACCC
Source organism: Lophius piscatorius (assembly GCA_009660295.1). Lineage (NCBI taxonomy): Eukaryota > Metazoa > Chordata > Actinopteri > Lophiiformes > Lophiidae > Lophius > Lophius piscatorius. The sequence continues at coordinate 96,683 of VRLP01000325.1, forward strand.
GACCCATATAGGCAGAGGAAAATGGATGGATGAGTGGATGGATAGATGGAGGATTGAATTGATGGCTAGATGCATGGATCCATGATTGGATGGATGGATGGCTGGATGATCGGTTGGATGAATGGATTCATGGATCCATGACCGGATGGATGGATGGATGGATGTATGGATGCATGGACGGATGGATGGAGGGCTGGATGATCGGTTGGATGAATGGATTCACGGATCCATGACTGGATGGAAGGATGGATGGATGGATGATTGATTGAAATGATGGATGATTGGTTAGGTGGATGGATGGATGCATGGATGGATGGATGGATGGATTGATGGATGATTGGATGGATGGATGATTGGTTGGAAGGATGCAAGGATGCATGGATGAATGGATGCATGGCTGGATGGATGCATGGATGGATGGCTGGATGGATGCATGGACGGATTGATGGATGGATGCATAGATGGATGCACGGATGGATGCTGGAAGGATGCCAGGATAGATGGCTGGATGGATTGATGGATGCATGGATTGATGGATGCATGGGTGGCTGGTTGGCTGGATGGATGGCTGGATGGACGGATGGATGGATGGATGGATGTCAAAATGAAATACTGTTAAAACTGTTTATAAGAGATTTATCACAATGATGAAACAAAAACTCTGACCATGGAATCTCGTTGTAACATTTTGACTCTGGCATTTATCAGGGTCTTTGGGGGGGCTGGACACTATCCCAACTGACATTGGGTGACAAGCATAACACAGGGTCAACACAGAGAGACACAACCCTTCACTCTCCCATAAACACGCACAGGCAATTTAGAGTCACCATCCCCTTATCCTGCATGTTTCTGGACTGTGGGAGGAAGCCGGACCGTCCAGAGAGAACCAACGCAGGAGAATGCAACTTCCACACAAAAAGGCCCCAAAACCAGAGGTGGATTATATGCAATTGACAAATTATGAATTGTTGAAGAAATAATGTACATGTGGAGCTGGATCTGCTTCAGGGTTTAATCAAGTGTTCACCTGGGAACATTAGAAACAACAACAAATATGGACTAAGCTCTATGATCGGTTCTGTGCTTTATAATGCTCTTGATGTTTTAAGCAGTGAGAAAACCCAAGCCTTCTTAAACATCTCCCACAAACACTGTTAACAAACACACACCATGGGAGCCGTAAACAGCGCTCAACTTCCTCCACTGCACAATTCATTATTTTGATTCATTTGGCTCAATTATTGGTCACGACTCGGACATGTGCATTTTTGCTCTAATTTATTTTTCTTGGCCCGCCATGATGCCTCTTAAAATTGGGATGCTGCCACTTTCAACAGACTGTGAAATGGGAAGAATAAATAACTTGGCTAACTTGGCAATTTAAACAACCAAGAAGAGACATTGTGCATGTCTTAGCAGTGTCCCACTGTCTGGGAGGAAAATTATGGTTTACAGAGTCAGCCCCCACGGGCCGGTTCCAGAGACTGCTGCTGGACTGCCCTTGTAGAACAGTGCCCCACTGCATTCACACATGTGCAACAGAACATCACCGGGCCAACAAAGCACAGATTAGCTCAAAACTCACAAATATGTTTGGTTCTCACTCTCTAAAGGTTCTTTGTTGAACTAAACTTCAGGGTTAGGAACAAAAGGAAGGGAGACGAGGAAGGGAAAAACGGATGCAGATAAGTGTGAGTAAGGTCAAAGGAGCGATGTGTGTTTGTGTTTTTGTTCGAGGGGGGGTTACGTAAAGACGAAAGATGAGGTCAGATGTTTTGCTCAGTGTGGTATTCCCTGCAACACCCTATTGGTAAGTGTCTTAGGGGGAGAATGCCCTTGGAAGTTGTTGACATTAACCCTGACTCCACCTCAATGCGACCCTCACGGCCGATACTCACGCACTCTCAATCTCATCCGTGTGTGTGGCTTTGTTTTAAACTGACTGTCATTTGAATTTCTAGTAAAACCTGGAGATGTTGCAAGAAATGAAATATGACTCAGGTGTACTGTCAGCTTTTAAAACGATCTGAGCCTGGATGGAGAGCTCGGAAAACACATCCATAAGAAACCAGACAGAATCTTTCAAGAACTCATTAATGGCGAGTAAATTTAAGTCAGTAAGCACAAAGTCATGATATTTTGCAGACATTTTTTAACCAGTACATTACACAGATTTAGTTTGTTTAGTGCCGTTAATGTGATTTTCATACTAAAAGCATTTTTCTGGAAGTGCGTTTCATATTTTCAGCCTCACTGGTTTAATATATAATCACTTTGGAGCAGAGTGGACAGCTTAGAAATACAACACATGGAAACTCCTCTTCAATCAAACAATGCATTAGCACACATGCACACGCACACACAGTGGAACCTCCTGGCAGGCAGTGTTAAGTGAATAAACAGGACATAATTTTTGCTCGACGGTGGAGGTATAATAGGGATATAAGAGAGGACGTTCTTTTTCTTGCTAAAAACATAACCGTTGCTATTACTGTAGTCGTGTGGTGGCTGTTTAGATTCCACACACAAGGGAAGGAAATGATAGACTGCCTCTGTCCCTTTAACTCAAGGCAGTGGTGAAAAGTGTTTTGTATTCTACTGTTGTGTCGGGTCATTATATTATAGGAGCAGGAAATCTCCTAGAATACATTCAAAATACAGCCAAAAAGACAAAGTGTGTTGAAAGCCACTACCGACAGTTAGCTGGTAGCATTTTTAACATCTTACAAACTGATTTAAAGTATTAGTTAGAACTTTGTGTCCTGTCATAAATCTGAAACACATATTTTCCATAACCTGTCTATAATACTACAAGTGACATGACATTTATATAATGTTGAAAAAAGCCAGACCTAAGGCTGTGAGAATAAATTTATTACCACATTACTGTTGTCATGTGACGCTTACTGCTGAGTTGAGCTCATTAGAATCGTTACCAGGATACGCTTCTTTTTTTCTTTACTGTTGACAGTTACATGAGTGCAAATGGGGTGTTATACATGCCTAAGGAGCTCATTTAACCTGGAAAGTCAGCACACCTTCATATGCTGTGTCACAGCATGTGCCTAGCCGCCTTCCTTATATGGAAGCTGCCAGCCAATCTGTGACATCACATATTTGCTTGGACACCCCCTATCAAAGGTCTGCGATAGACAATAGCAACAGTTTGAGCACATGCAGGGCAGATTTCCTATAGAGACTACCACAAATAACAGACACAAAAAGAAAATTCTCAATAGATATACACACACTATGCAATTGTGTCATGATCCAGCCACTATTTAAGAATCTACACTGATGGTGCTGGAGCTGTCTTTACCCTCTAAAACCCTGTTTTAATGATAAACTGTTAGACTACAGTCTCAACAGAGGGATGTGTGTTGTTTTCTTCCTCTCCTGTCAATCCTTCATAACTTTATTTATTTCAGCACCTGGTTCGTCTCCCGTCAATTAGCCGCTTGACCCTTCTTTCAACTGAGGTGTCTTGGAATGAGAAGCAGATTTCTCCGGTGGAGGTATGTGAGTAAATGATCTTCTCACATGTTGTATTGTAAATGATTTTTTGCTGGGTTGCTAGATTATTTAGGCTAACCTGGAATTTAAAATAATGTTTTATATCTATTTCTATGGCAGTTTGCTACTGGTGTTATGCTGCTCCTATTTGGGGGTACATTTAGCGGCCATATAGCGGTGATAAGGTCACCTCTGTGAGAAAAGACTTACAAATAAGAGTCAATTTTCCATCTTACTCATTGGTTTTTATCATTTATTTTATCAAAAAACACCCCATGTTCTATTTCTGTGTTTTACTTTGTGAAAAACTTACAAGTATCAAGTTGCAGATGACTGTGACTGTGATTCAAAATAAAGGAAAATATCAACAACACCCAAAAAGTCAAACCACTTGAACACTTTTATTGTATCCAATGTATCATTTAAACTTTAGGTTGGAAATAAATCTGGAGTAGAAGCAATACATATGTGGATATTTGGTATTTTGCGATTTCCCCTTTTGTCCCTGGAGCCATCTTGTTCAACTACTGGACATCTTTACAGTTTTATTTCATTGCTGATTCATGGAGAAGTGAGATCAAGTCAGCTTACTTTACATTACAATAATCAGTATGGTTTCTTTGTGTCTCTTTCTTCTTTGAATCTATTATTTGTTCTAAGACTGGCTTCCTGAGGCTTGGGTTGGGGGTTATGAACTTTCAGAAAACACTGAGCAACAGAAAAACGATATGATGCGTTGTGAGAGTTTGTGTACATCTGTGTATTTACCTGTCCACAGCGCCTGTGGTTTTCACACCATACCAGAACCTGGTCATTCTGGAAGAGACAGACAGGAGGAGGATTAGAGCAGGCAGATATGCATAGAGAGAAATAAATCCATCACAAATCCTGTGTTTGACACATTCTGCCAACATTTGGCTCATTGGGCCGAGACTGCTGTATACCACACACGCCAACAGAAAGAAAAGTATTGTTAATAAAGGATCACTGACCAAATTGCATAACTGGGGTAAGCCTGACATTCAGACTTACACTCAATCTTCTTCTGTTTACATAATTTTCCTCGGGGTGCAAATTGACTTAATACACCGTTTTTGTGGTTTCTAAACCAGACAGACTACGTCACTCCGTGAGATGTATGTTTATATGTGTGTGCGTGTGTGTGTATGAATGTGTGTGAGTGTGTTTGTTTGTGTGTGCGTGTGTGTTTTTGTGTGTCTGAGTATGTGTGTGTGTGTGTGTGTGTATGTGTGTATGTGTGTGTGTGGGTGTGGGAGTGCGTGTGAGCGGATGAGTGTGCAGTTTCTGCTAAGTGAGTCAAGACCGCCGGTAAACATGGCAGCTATAACCTCTGTGACAGAGGAAGACATCATGTTCTCACTGCAAGGGCAGAAACAAAAGGTTAACCAATCCAACCCATAACCGCTAATCGCCTCAGCTTGGTCCGGGGTCAAAAATATAGAGATGAACTCATCTATACAGGGTACTGAAGACCCACGTCCACAAAGACCTCAAAGCTGTTAACAGATTTTAGCACTGAATTTAAGTTATAATAATATTGAATACTTTATTTATCACTTAATACATACAAGTGTCATACAAGTACATAATACAACAAAATGAAACTTAAATGAATATTCTAATGCATTTGAGCCATTGCTGAGGAACGCCCATGGAGCTGGGATTCAGGGTTTTGCACATGGATCGGAGCCATGCAGCATGAAGGGCTGGGATCGAGCCCCAGTATTCTGATTGTACAAAAGCCGTCTCTAAGGTAAAGTAGCTGTTGATACCCGAGTTAAAAGATCTAAGTATTATCATTATCATGAAACCTTTTTGTCATTGCCATAAACATATACCCCTAAAATAACTGCTATATATGGATTATAGTTACAGTATGTGATTATTTTAATAATCACTTAATCTATTGATCATATTTGATGATCTATTGTATGTAATGTCAAAATTGTTCAGTTAACAGTTAAATGTGAATGAAAGACTATGTTAACCAGCACCATGAGTGCATTTCATATTTCATTGAAGGATGATTAATGATGAAGTTATCACACTTAATTGCAATACTTGTTAATTGCATATCTGACCTAAATCATAATTTTCTAAATAAAATGAAAGACAGTTCCAAAAATTCTCCAATACTTGAGAAGTTTCAGAAGATATTGATTATTTAGATATACCCTGGGAAAGCCATCATTGGAGACAGATTCAAATCACAGAATTAGCCAAAAATTCAACCAGCAATCACGATAAAAAAAATTACAAACTATAAATAAATATATCCTGAATAACAAAAGGTACCATTTCCCTACCTTATTGTTTCGTGTAAAGAATTTTGTGAAAAAAATACTAAACATTGTTAGGGTCATGCTCCTCAAAACTTGCCAGACAGATGGATGGCCCCCATTCCTTTATCCCCCTCCTCATTTTGTTTGTGGCCAGGTTTTTAAACATAAACAGCATGATAAGGTAAAACATCCTCAGTTTCTGTAAGATGAAAGTATACAAATTTGTGTTTTTCCTACATGAGTGAAGGCTATAAACAGTTAAACAAATAACCGGTAACCGGTAACCGGTAATATAACCTTGGTGGGTTTCACAGCGTTGATGTCATCGCGGTTTCGTTGGTGCTAGTAGGACTATTTTCCTTTTTTTATTTCTAGTGTTTAGGAGATTTTGGATCAATTTACAGTAATAGTTTGAAGGCAGACTGAAAACTCTGTCAGCTGTTTTTCTTTCGCATCGAGAGGAGTTAATGCTTTGTCATCAGCACAATCATGATGCCATCCGCCAACATCAAAACAGCTATTAGAACACTGCTGTGTTTATGTCTGAATCTGTGTGTAACGGCCTCCATTCAGTTTGTGTTTGTGTGTGTGTGTTAGTGTGTGTAAGTGGTTGTGTGGGATAAGCTCCCTTAATGACTCCTAAAATCTCATCTGTGTGTTTAGTATTTAGACTTAACCAAGCTCTTCTCACAACTCTCTCTCTCTCGCTCACACACACACACAAACACACACACACAGACACACAGACACACACACACACACACACACACACACACACACACACATACACACACATACACACCTTTGAGTGATTCTCCCCTTTAAGTAGCCTTTGTGCTTCTGGTATAATGAGGGTTAAGGGGTTAGAGTTGGGGTAACAGTGCAGAGGTTAAAGGTTAGAGATTAGGGGTTAAGGGCTTCCATGGTGCAGAAAATGCCAAATTGACTTATTCACTCTTAACATTCAAAGCAGATGCATGTTGACAACTTCAGTAAACTAGCTGCTAAAGAAGTAAAACCAGGCTCTTAAGTATGAAAATGACAACATACTTTTTCTTTATAAGCCGAAGCAGCTAATAAAGAACTGTCACCAGAAGAGTGAAGGGATTTTACTGAAGTGATGTTAGATGAATGATGTGGTATACTTTTGAAGAAATGAAGGTCAATTAAATGCTTCTTTCAGGCTCTGAGACAGGGAGGGCTTCCCCCTAAAAATTATTGTCATTTTCCAAATCTGACAGCTCATTAGTAATGCCTGCCTTACGTAGAACCCTGTCGTTGAGCAATGTGTGAAATAGTTTATGGCTTCCAAGTACCTTATGTCTCTCATAACATCACTGCTGGCTGCGTCCGCTACAACAGCTGCTCACTATTCCTTCACATGTACAGATGCTGGCAGCCGTTCGCACAGATTTGACATGAGGGGTGCCTCCAAAATAAGGATCAATTTTTGAACAGAGGCCACAAAATATTTCCTGACTTGACCACAAATTTATATGCCTGTATAATTGCTGTTGGACGTAACACAAGTGGATTACTTGCCCAGGCTAGCCCGGAAGATTAAATGAGTATTGATGGTGGGGACAACCTTGGCTTAATATTAATCTGTGGTAGCTGTTATAAGAGATAAAGCTGTGACTACTGTTCAACAAGTCAGCTGTAGAGGTGAAGGAGATAACAGAGAGTGAAGGGAGCAGGAGAGTGTTCGAGTAAAATCTCTGATGAATAAATTAGTCGCAAATCTGTGGGGAAGGGTTGGAGGAAGGAGGAATAGATGAGAGGATAAACAGAGAAATGGGTGTCATGGTTTCGCTAAAGAAACCATGACAACCTCCACTGTACTTTTCTCTTTCCTCCCGTCTTAAAGGCTTTTTCTAACTACGTAAAACTTACACTGCACAGGTGTGACAGATCGCATCATATATTTCCAAGTTTCCATGTACATGTCTTATAACAGCAGAGGAAGTTCTTTCCCTCACACATGTTTAAATGTTTAAAAGCAGCTCATGTAGTCAGCAGTCACTGCTCCCACTGACTGTTGGATTACACAGGTGTGAATATTTAACTGACACTTTGTCTTCCTCCTTGTTTCTAACCCCTTCATTTCTCTGCTCTGGATCTATTGGTTGCTCATCCAGCTTTTGTAGACATCAACAAACATATACAATGTAACAAATTTTATTTGTTAAACGCAATTAAATGCACATGATTGAGCAATATTGATGCTTTTGATCCATGCCCTACAAAATTCCTCTTTAAAGCAATTGAAGCAGTCCCTAAACAATTGCCTGGCCAATCACAGGTGTTCGCTGCTCTCTGCCACCAGTGCAGGTATTTTCAGGATGCGATCCAGACGAATAACTTCAAATGGCAAGTAAACCTTAGGTGTCAATAATATGCAACTTATGGCAGACGTTACAAATGAAAATGAAAACTCTTGGAGGCGCAGAAGGCAAAGAGATTATACCTCGAAGTGGATCATCATTTCCTCTTTGGAAGTAATGCAGATTTTGAGTAAGTGACGAAAATTGACAAATCAAGCGCCTTGTGTCAGCGCCACAAAGCCAGACAAGTAAGTTGTTCAACAGTTTGAAATGCAATTCAAACTACTGTACTATGAACACACGAAGACCAAGCACTGTTAATGTGAATCATAATACTACTACTAATAATAATAATAAGAATTATAGGTGGATCTCAATACTGATCAAAAAATAGTGATGGTTTTCATTTTGACCATAATTGTGCACCCATAATATCTTGACATCTGAGCACGCTGTGAAAGGGCAGAGTAAAGAAGTAGAGAATTAGATTTCAAAAGAGTAATAAAAACTTACAGTTGTCTGACATGCTTCATTAGACATTCTAAATAAAAAATAATGCCTTGGGAAGTGATTAATTTAGTTATTAGTTACAGTTACAGTTAGTGTATACTTGAGGTCTAAAAACTTTATTAATTAGAGCTGGACCGATTGTAATTTTCTAGGTCGATCACCAATCAACAATTTTTATAAAGTCTGACCGGCCGATTCTGATTTTGCCTAATACCAATTTGTTCTCTTTAAAGTTTTAACATCCTAATGAGTAATGCATTTTAAGTGCTCTTATTTTGAAGGATAACAATGGAAGCAAGATGGGTTGGCATTGTTCTGACTTGCTGGAATTAAACCAATTGTATTACATTTCGAAGTGAAAATAAAACTTATATTCTCCTCCTGCTCCATGATATGTTATATGCTGGCTTTGTTCAGGGACTTCAGGGCTCATGGCCGGCTTTGAGCTCCCGCTAGGGATTTACGATTTCATCCAACTAGGCTTCCCGGCGCCGATCGATCGGTGCACCTCAAGTATTTAGTGTGTATGCTTTTCATAAAACATTCATAATTTACCTACAGGCATTCTTTTGGTAACACCTGATCGATCGGTGGAACAAAGTTAAAATGCTGCAGTAAGCACAGTGACAGAGGAGGATGTCATCTCCTCACAGGGATGTGTGTCTGTGTGTGTCTGTGCAGTGTGTCTGTGTGTGTCTGTGCAGTTCCATTAAAAAGGGATCTTCACCTTCTACCATTATGTCATTGTGCTCCCAGTGGACAGAAACTCCACAAGGTTCCTTTAAGATGCATCAGTGAAACCGGCACCCTGGGGAGCAACAGTGAAGCAAATTCCACCCTCAGATTCCCTTTTAGAAAATTATTGTGATGTGTCTGTGCATTCCTTGAGGTTTTTTGATGATGGTCTGATATAATTTGGTTTTATTTTATTGCGGTGGTTCCTGTTAAACATCCTAGGTATTTAAAATGTATTTATATATTTATTATGTATATATGTAAATATTCCAAAGGAAGGCATCTGGATTTAAAGCTGCATGGTGAATGTATCTATTTCTCTGAGTGGTGACTAACATAACTTCCTCTTTGAAATAATATACTTCCTCTATGAAGGTAGAGAAGAATTGTTGTATTTGGTTTATCTAAATATTCCAAGATAGTTTAAATATTGTCTTCTCCCTAAGTGAGGTAATTTTACACACATTATTTTGCACTAGATATGACACCAAATGGTTTTGAATCTTAATCATAATCGCATCAATCATAATCAAATTCATATTGTAAATACTTCTTACAAAATATCAGCATGTTGCCAAAATCCAGTATCCAAGGTATCTGGTCAAAAATATTATGATATTTGAATTTTGCCAACATTGCTCGGCTCTGACCTGCTTCTCTCAGATGATCAATCAAAGAGGACTGAACATTTGTCTTCATCCACATCGACCAACCTTCTGTCTTTCTTATGGGGGAGAAAAAAACAACAGCAGTGATTTGAGTACAATATACACTTGTAGATCCACTTCCTCTTCCTCCTCATGTGGCTACTCATCCACATTAACCTCCTTTGGTGACTGAGATATTTGGAGGCTACATAAAAGAACAGTTGAATCACAATGCTGAAATGACTTTAAAGAGAGAGTACTTGAAAATGATGTCAATGATACACAGTAGATGCTCCAGTGAAACTTAAACATCTCCAGATTTTCACTATGGAGATAAAATGCGGCTTTCCCCCCTGCCAGCCTCACATCTCCATCCCTTCCCTTAATTTAACACTCCCTCTCTTTTCCTTCCATAACATCCCCCCTACTTTTTCTGTCACTAATATTCGGTGGCCCCTCCCTTCCTGCAGCACACATTAATGCACACACACGTGGATGCACACACAGACCCGCCAATCCCCAGTCAAATTTCATGGGAAATATTTGCTGTCAGAGCCAATCAAAGCAGTTCAGATTTGCCTGAGTGCCGTATGGCCATTAAAGGGTGGTCAAAAAGGGGTTCCGCAGAGTCTCGAATGGAGCGTGTGGCAAAACAGCTGCACATGTGGAGTAAAATCTGGGATAGAAAGGGAGGATTGAAAGAAGGTGGCTCTAGGAAGAGAAAAGAAGCTGGACGTGGGAGACTGTGAGGGAATGGGAGGCATGGAGGAATTTAAAGGGAGCAGAGGGAGAAAGATAAGTGAAAGTGAAAGATGGAAATAAATAGCTATTGACATGAACAGGGAGGAGACTGGCGAGGGTTCGCTATGAATCATGCCTGTTCATCTGGGTGGAATTTAGTCTCCACTTATTTTATTACAGATGGGCAAACTGATAATAGTTTGTTTTCATCCACGGAAAAACATCTTAAAATTAATTTCATTATAGTTATGAAAACGTATCTGATTTTATTTCAAAATTCTAAAATGGTTCAACCGCCAAAACAAATCCGCACATAACAAGATAATGGAGGATTAATAAAGATCTGGAATGGAGATTAATCACACTTTAATGTCCTGCTGAAGCCTTTGGTTGTAAATTTTGAGTCTCCATTTCTCTATTATGACTCAAATGTCTATCATTTTGAGTCTCTATTTCTCTATTATTAATCATAAATTTGTGCCACTTGACACGGTTTATAATTGGACCCAGTTGCAGCATGTATACGCTAAAGAGTAAGGGGCCATGGATGGAGCCCTAGGGGACACCTCAGGTCAAAGGGGCCACTAAGGAGGAGGGTCTAACCATGGCTATTAAGAAAGTCCCATCTGATAAGTAGCATGTTTTGTGGAATATTAAAGCATGTGAGGACTTTCTAAACAGAATTATGTGGCTCAATACAACCAAAAACCTCTAATAAGAGTCAAATAGTTCAATAAAAAAATGTTTTACCACAAAGTTGATCTAAACTTATTTAAACTGAACATTTTCCATGAAATACCAAATGTAATCATTAATAAGTCATATTTAATTTTACTGTTTAAAAACATGCTGGTCCAAATTATTTTTCATCTATGGTAAATTAAAAGTCTTTAGATATTAAATTATAAATGCTTCCAAAGAAATACAACATGACAAAGAGATGATGTTTCAACATTTTTTTTTCTCGGTGAGGAAATTTTAAATGAAGAATATCATGAACATTTCATTTGTTTCCATGACTTTGAACAAAACAAATGTATAAAAATCGGATTATATTCTATTGATGGATTTCGACTTTCATACAAACCAGTGAAAAAACACAAGACGCAAAAACAGCAGGGACCGCACAGAATCAGAACCGACCCACAGAGTGACAAACGCTTACACTTCCATAGTGACTGCTGAGCCCAAAGTCATTCTCGTCATTGTGCAATGAAAATCCGATCTCTTACTGGATGAAAAAGACGCAAATATACACATGCAGGAGGAAGTGCACACTCAACATGCACGCACACAGCTGCACACACCCTTCAGTATTTGAAAGAGAGTGAGATATAAATCACACCTCTGCCAGATGCAGCGATAAAAAGTGAGTGTTTGGGAGAGAGGCTGACATTATGTCTATACATATTGTGTGTGTGCGTGTGTGTGCGTGGGTGTGTGCGTGGGTGTGTGTGTTGTGGTCAGTGTGGTGCAGTGAGGCGCAGTAGAAAGTCTATTTAACACGAGGCATTAACGCTGCTAATCACACCCAGATGACCAGGAGCAAACGCAACGGCGGCGTGTTTCATGTTGTTTGTGTGGGAGTTTGCGGTGAGTGTATCATGACTTCCACTCCCATGTTGAGATCTGAGGCTTCGCGACAGAAGCCCCTAATTAGTCTTGCGTGTGAGTCCGTTCTGTTTGTTTCCATGCACGTGTGTCATCGTTTGTGTTTGTGGTACCCATTCCCTGTTGACAACAAGCGTCACAACATCACAGTTGTTATGGGGTCCTGGACCTTGCCTCATGTGACTATTACGTCGTCTTCGGTCTTTGTGTTTCGGTTCAAATCCCACAGCAAGACTAATGGAACTCTACTTGAAAAGAAAATATGCTACAAATTATCAAGTTAAAACTCGACCACTTAATTGAAATTAAATATTTTGGGGAAAAAGCTTTCTTACATAGAGTTACATGAGGAGATTGACGCCACTCACATATTCTCCTGTACGGATCAGCCTTAACATTACGACTACATCAATGAGGTATTATATCCTGTGTTTCTGCTGGGACTATTGAAAGCCAGACATGAGGAATCTATCAATATAATTCAATTTCTATTTGTCATACATATCATACAGTCAGTGGAAATTTTTCATGATATTCTTGAAGAGAAACACTGATCAGCCATAACATTATAACTGAGACTGACACGTGAAGTGCATAACACTCGGTGGGTTTACATGGACAGTCTAATTCCGATTAGATTCAGAAAAGAAGCTAATCGGAAAGAAAATAGTGCATGTAAACACCCCTTTCCGAATAGAAAGCTCCTTTTGAAAATTAGATTTCATTCCTTCGCAAAGAGCTAGTCTAAATCCTTTCGGAAAACCTTTCTGATAGCCAGTTGTTGCATGTAAACGCAGTATCGGAAAGCTTTCTGTTTGAGTTGTATCTGCGCATGCCCAGCGTCAGGACGTAATGCTCCGCTGAGTTTTTTCAGCATTGCGATGCATTTAAATATGGTAACTTCAAAGCAGTACCGGTCTGCATCGGAGAGTGATTTATTCATTGCAACTTTGAAATATTTTTACATATTTGGACGGTTAGATGGGCGAAAAGTCACTTCCGCACATACCCTCATATTCTTCTTCTGGGCGCTTGTTGCCGGTCAGCACCCAACTCACCGAAGCATTATTGCCACCTTATGAACGGGAGTGTGGATCGTCTGCGCATGTCTGAAAGTGTTTCCGATTAGATGTGTCGATGCTTGTAAACACCGGGTCGGATAATATCACAAGTCCTGTAAACAGGTGACCGACATTGCGATTCGGAAAGGTTTAAGTCAGAAAGGAGGAAAGTGTCCCACGTAAACCCACCTATTGATTATCTCATTATAATGGCACGTCTTATACCAGGCAGCTGGAGGACTTTGTTCCTGAAAAGTTTTCAGAAGAGCTACGAAGTGCAAATTGCCTCAAAAACACACAATGCACAGTGCATAGCAACTTGCTGTGTGTGGAACTGCATAACCACAGGATGTTAACGGAACCCACTCCCGACAGCACCTATAATGAGCATGTCAGCATTAGGACTGGACTGACTGGAAAAATGTGGCCTGGCCTGATGAATCACGTTTTCTTTTTCATACTCTACTCCTAATGGACCATCCTGTTTCATCTTCATCCCAACACATTATGTATGGTCATCGAGTATTCTATTTTGTCAATTAGTATTTTATTTTTGTCGATCTAGTATACTGTTTTGTCTGTTATATATGTTGTGTATATTTACTAAAATGTATGCTTTTGTGACAATCTCCTTTATCTTATCTTGCATCATATGTATAGACAGGTGCATGTGCATTGAGTGGCTCAAAGATGCATTATGGGAAGAAGGAAAGCTTTTGCCTTGAGCAATGCTCTGCTTTGAAACCTTGTGTCCTGCCATTCATATGGATGTTACTATGACACGTAGCACTTACCAAAATGTTGCTACAGATTAAATACATTCCTAAACCCTATTCCCTAATGGTAGTGCCTATAAGCCAGCTGCAAAAATTATTCAGGAATGTTTTTAGGAAAACAACAATAAGTTCAAGGTGGTGACTTGGGTCTCCACATTCCACAGATCTCAATCAAATTAAGCATCTGTGGGATGTGCTGGACCAACTTGTCCTTGCATCTTAGACACTTAAAGGATCTGCTGCTAACATCTTGGTTCCAGATACCAGATCACACCTTCAGAGGTCTTGTCATGTCCATGTACCAATGAGCTGGATCTGTTTCGGTGGCATTAGATTGATCCAAGCAATATTCAGCAGGTGCTGATAATGTTATCGCTGATCGGTGTCTGTTTCTATTCATATTAAACATTACAAGTGAGATTTAGAGCAGAGCTCCTCTCCACAAATGGAAGTTTCAGCGCGCAGAGAAGAGGAATGGATTAAACAGCTCGAGTGTCAGACATAACATGTCGTAGCAGTTTGGGGTCTTTTTATCTGTGCCTCTCTCTGCAGCTGAAAGAAGAAAGACATGTCACTCACTATTTCGCTATTCCAGCTGTGATTTTCTGTCTTGGAATTTCTTGCTGTGGTATCACATGAGGCCACACCGCCACACTTTTATCAACATATATCCCTGGTCTTGCTGATCAAATGACAGAGCGCTAACAAAGCCACAGAGAGAGACGGAGGCTCAATCTCTATGGTGAATCAATCAAGTCTTTGTCTCTCTGCCTGTCTCTCTGCTTACCTGTCTGCCTGCAGGTCAACCCGCTTTTAGCCTCTATATCAGTTGTTCGGGAGGTCTGTCGTCGGGTATGTTTGTCACACCCGTCTGTGTCTACCTGCCCACTCATCCCTCTTCTCTTTCCATCGCCCCCGCCTTATTTTCGGGCATGACCGCGTCCATCTACCTGCATTTTTCTCCCCGTCTATCTCTGCAACCTGACCTGCCCGTTGTCTCTGGTCTTTTTCAGAGCATGACTGGTTGGCTGACCGACCTTTGGGCTGATTAGCTACCTACCGCAGAGCAGCTGGGACACACACATGCACACACACACACATAAACCTGAATACACAGGCAGTTCATTCAATCTCACGCTGGCCCGCAGCCCTGGCTGGAAGCGCTAACCATCAGTTCATCAGCACCACAGACCAGTGAGTGTTTAAGACGTGCAGTCTAATCTGATCTACGATGTATGTGCACAAAGATCCCGCTCAGCGAGTGAGGCAGCAGTTGTTTCCTTATTTTTAGGAGTTTACATCAAGAGGAATCTGGGAATATGACAACATACCAGCATACATATCCTCACATCGCCACAGAGACCTATAGTTACACGATTACACCATACAAGGGAAAGCGGTGGAAAACCCAGAGGAGCAGCATAAAAAGAGGTGTAAATAGAAAACTGGTGACTCAAATTCTAGTGGCTACACACTAGCCGCACACAAACTGAGAAAGCCAAAAACACAGGGTTCACCCACATGAACCCTCAGGAAGCAATGTGTGTGTCTGTGTCTGAGTGTGGCGAGAGTCTGGGATGAGTAAACCTCGGCTTGCCCTAGCTAATGCTACAGTTACAGGAGATTATTTCAAAGGGGTTTTTGTTTCAAACTCTATGTTCTTAAAATGAATGAATGCTCTAACACACAACGTCTCTCCCACCCAGTCATCACTCTGCTACACGTCTGCTACACATGATAGGTTCAGGGAGTGATGCTCTTTTCCCAGGATGTGGCTGAGAGGAAACTTGTTTCCTTGTTTACCAAACGATTAGAGGCTCATTTTAATCTGGTTTAAAGTTTTCAGTGCCTCCTTATATCCGTAAATGTTTTTCCGACTCACACACCAACATCTTCCTTTTCTATCTTGCTAATAACGAAAATCCTTTAGTCTTTTTTCCTCAACACATTTGAATAAGATCTGCAACTAAAATAAACTTTTTCATGATTCTTTTGTTTCGTGTATAAAATGAAGAAGACAGAAAAGTTCCTACCACATCTTTCCAAACCCAGACGGGGGGGCTTCAGTTGTTTTTAGTCGGTTCATTAGTCCTAAGCTAAGACATATCCATTTCAGAAAGACATGGAGGAGTAAATTAAATCCACAAAAGCTACAAAAGTTTTGCAGCTTTTTATTTCTTGAAAAATTACTCTAATGATAAATCAATTTCAAAAGTTGAACAACTAGAAAATGCTCATTTCTATATATATATTGATCAGCGAAAAAATAAAAAATTGAAAAACGACAAATTTCAAAATAAGTATCGACAGATGTTGAAATGCACTAAATTAGTCACAGGTTCATCTCGCCTTCGATCATTATTTTACAAACAGTAATGCTCTTGCTGTTTCGGTGAAGGCCATATTTTCTGAAATTCTCCAGAGGGCGTTTTCAAATTATGATTCATCTCATAATGATGATGAACCTGTCGAGTGATAACATTTCATTTTACAGAGGTAAGCCATGCTGTTGTCCCCAACAGCAAGAGTGTATCCCAGAAAAGCTCTAAATCCCCTGCGTTGTACAAAGAATCTCCTTGATTGAACTCCTCAAATTAAATGCAAACTTATGTCCGAAAAACAGTGTTTTTCATTTTTTTCTCTCCCTTAGCGAATGAGCTATTAAAGTAAAATATGATATCTACAAGATTAGATCTCCTCGAGTTTATTCATTTGCACCAAATTGGACTAGTTCAGACCAAGGGTTGGGAAATTATGGCCCGAAAACCTTTGGAGATAAAGCTCCCCCTAGTGTGAAGATATACAACTGACCACTCTCAAAATCAATCCAGTTATTCCTCTCACTACGGGCTATATGGGTATGAAATTTTAAAATGAAGAAGTTTTTGGGTTATTACGTAAACATGAAGGATCTGCAGTGGCAGCGGCGGATAAAACCTTCTAATTTTATTTGATATAATTAACTGTTTACATTCAGCGGTAACTGTTCGAGTCACGAAATATGAGGGAGCTGCAACTAAATGCACTTCAAGCAATTCTAATTTATCTTCCTTACTTGAATCCCGGCTCCTAGCTACTATTTTCACTGTGTGTCTCCTCCTCCCTCGTGTGTGTGTGTGTGTGTGTGTGTGTGTGTGTGTGTGTGTGTGTGTGTGTGTGTGTGTGTGTGTGTTTGTGTGTGTTTACGTTTTGTGTCACAACTCCAGACACCTGGCTCCTGGCTCAGCACCACACCTGATGTCAGTCATCTCATCTCTCTTACGCAAGGAGTACATGAACTGCAGCTCTTCTTCTATTCATTAGCACATTATTCAGCTTGTTATATCAGCGATTCTTACTTACTCTGATATTTAGGATTTTTCTCCTCATATCTCTCATTTTCCGGTGTTGCGCCAGGCTAAGCAGTCATCTTAATGTGTTCAAGATCTCTTCATCAGCTATATGCTCCAGCCATCGTCCCCCATGCTTCAACTTTCTCTGCCACCTGAAAACTCAATCCTCAGCTGGATTCTGAATCACCGCAGTGAGCCGTCTGCCCTCCACAGCTCCTCGACTCCTCTAAGGACATCGACCTCCTCTAAAACTAAGCACCGAGTCTGCTGCTGGGTCCAAATCTAAAAACACATCCTAAATAATGCCACAGGTAACATAAGTCTAGAGCAGTCAGTGGATGACAGAGGAAATCCCACTCCCACTCTATAGCAAGCTGAGGTAAAATAATACAAAACAGCTGGGTGTCTAAGGCCTGCTGCCAAGTTTATTTTTAAAGATATACAACACTTAACTGCAGTGATTTAGGGATGTTTTGGTACTAAAACATAAAGCATAACATAAAATTCTTTCAACAATAACTGTTGAATATTTTCACATCTTTCAAGATAATAACTTTATATTTTGCACCAAATTATTTATATATAAATATATATATATATATATACATATATACAGCAGTAACAGTGTTTTTATTTATACATCAGTAGCAATAAGCAGAATCAGTATGGATAGATTCCTAATGACGCCCAGCTCTAAAACTGATCTCACTAGTAAAATGGTTTTGTTCACTGACAAAGAAAAAAAACACTGTAACAAACGTGTTGTTCACAAACTATTGTGTTTTTGAAGCAAAAGATCTACCTGTTTCAAGACGTTGATGGGCAAGTATTTAATAACTTGTTATGATAAAAAGAAAATTTGTCAGGGGACTATGACACTAAACTTTAGGCACAAAATAAAATGGGACAATTTGTACAACCACATAGGTGCAACGCCCTTGCCATAGTACTTATCTTTTTATCAACACTATGGCAAAGGCGACTAGATCGACTATAAATTGTTCGTCCAAGGACAGAGGCGATACCACCTATCATTAAGTGGATGTATGTGAGCAAACAGACATGGAAATTGCATACCAAATGTGACTAGAAATATAGAGTGAACAATTGAAGAAAGTAATTATGGGATGCACTTCCGGGGTTCCTACATAGCGTGTGTGAAATTTCTTTGAATTCCATCCATCAGGTTTGTGTGGAATTAAGATTTAAGCAAAACACTATTACATATGGACGGCCATACAAGCGGACGAGGGTAACCCTATACGCCCCCGTTGGTGGAGGCATTCTACAAATATTAACGCTCGATAAAAGGGACTTTGGGACAATAAAAAGGCCCAACATTTGGACAGACAACAACAGATTAATATCTGTAGGATAACTTTCTGGGCTATTTCAAAATGGAAAAGTATGTCTGTTTGAAGGTGTCTGCAAACAAATACAGCATAAATGTCAGCACATGCCAGGACTAACAGAAAGCAAACCCAAACCAGTAATCAGAGAGTTGCATCAGAGAGAAATGCAACAATTTGTCCACTTTGGAAAAAATAAAACTTTCAAGAAAACTAGACAGCTCTCAGAGAATGGATCCCTCCGTCAACAACTTTGTCACTAAAACATAAACAATCAGAAAATAGTTTCCAGACTACATCAAAACAAAATCATGTAAGAAGTGGTTGGGTCTCTGAAAAAAGAAAATAGTCTTGCTGGTGGAGTGTGGGCAAAACATGCATTCAATGTTGTATCCCAGTGAGGAGATCTGTTGTGATCCTTAACGCAGCATATACCGTGGCGATGTGGCCATAATGGCATCGCTTTGCTTGGATCTGCCTCATCTCAAATTTAATAATAGCACCTTCAGGCCACTTCATACTCGACATTAAAAATTAGTGATAAATATAAATGGAGCCTTCTGTTAGTTCTTTAATTTTGTAATTTTTCAGAGAGCTTACGCTCAAGGATGAGGTGAATAAAATGCGTTTATGTCACAGGAGTACTGCAGTACTGCCCGCTATCACTAGAGGGAAGTATTACGGCAATTCAAACAGGATGCATAGATTTCCACCGAAACGTTTAGGAGGAAAGAGGTAACATATATATAAAAAAAAAACTCTCTATACACATGTTGCGAGTGTGCATTTAATGACCTCCCAAACAAATGCAAGTACACCGCCGCCTCCACATTTTCTGCTTTTTCTTTACAACAAAGCAGAATAACCTTTATCTGTCATTGCACAGCTGTACAACAAAACTCCATTTCAGCGCAACTCCTCTCAGTGGTAAAAAATAATTAAAAAAAGATTTTAAAAAGAGCCAAAACAACTGACATACATAATAAAGAAACTGCAAGCAGCATAAAAGGGATATATTGAACAGATTAAACAAATATTGCGCAGATTCCCAGTGATTACATTACATACTTTTCTACCATTGCCAATTTTGTTGTAGTGTAAACTTTTGGCTCTTCGCTGTCATGTTGTGGATGTATGGATGTCACTGTCGGGGGAGTATGGAAGAGTGTGGTGCTGACGGATACACCATTTGAAAAAAACATCTGTTTTGAAGGCATCTTGATGCGTAGATTGAGAATAAATGAGGTTTAACTCCTTTAACGTGGACACCTAGCATTTGGAATTGCGTGTTTATTATCGGCCATCATCATTTTATGAGAAGGGAATAAAAATGTTATTTCCCAAAACAGCAGATCTGTGTCTTTGTTTCATCATTTTATAAAATCCATTTGAAATATTCTGAATCTGCTTTATCTCAGCTACACTCTAATGACAGTGCAGTGTCTCCACCCTCTCAGTTACCCAATAAATGTTCCCCCAGTCCATATCAATATTTAATCTTCCATATCCAGATCAAGATCTGGATCCAATTGCGAAAAGTTGACCTATGGTGGGTATTTTTATAGTTGGACATTTTTATTTTGATAGACCTATTATTTTTTCATGGTATTGGCAGGAGGTTACAAAAGGCCCGACATCGCTATGTGGGATAAAGTGGAAAAAGACATTTGGAATCTGTATTCATACCTGCAACCACCTCCATCTCTATCAACTCTTCCTTGGACCAAAATCCACCGCTACATTCTTATATTAAAATACATGGAAAACTTTTCCAAAATACCTTCGGGAAAAGCTAACAAACGTGGGACATTACACAACCTCCTCTGGCTCTTGTTGGCAGAGGTATCTCACCTCCAGCCTGTTTGCTATGCAACAGTCAGTTGGTCTCATTTCCATCACTGCTGTTTGATGCCCGACTTCTGACTGCTGCGCTCCAATTCATAAAATTAAAGCCAAACGTTCCCTTTCACACACCAAATACCAACACACACACAAGGAGAGGCAGAGAGAGAGAGAGAGAGAGAGAGAGAGAGAGAGAGAGTCATCCAAGGGCCACCTTCATTACCCAAAGCACAGGTGCCGAGTCTTTTCTAGATGGATGAGGACCAGACCAAACCTTTAGTTTTATACATGAATATGCACACACACACACAATCTCACTAACACATACACACTTTCTTCTACACACCTCAGAGCCACTGGGGCTAAACTCTGTGGTTAATGACTTTCCCACCCACTACACAGCACGCACATGTTGAAGCTGTTAACGATAAGTGGCTTTTCGAACTTGGTAACGTCCTAATGTCCCCGTTAATCTCACATTCCTCACTACAAAGGCCACGGAACACGGGCCAACGATTTCACTGAGATGAGTCATTTTGTCAACGAATGGAAGCCAGAAACTAAACTTTTTCAAGGGTACCTTTGGCCCTCTGAGCTACGCAGGGCAACTTCAGTCTTGAAAGCATCCTGATGAAAACCATGTTGGAAAACAACTCACTATTTGAGGCGTAATCACACAGTTTTCTTTCATTCATTATGCCGTGAGTGCTTCATTCCTCTTCTCTCGTGCAAAAAAAACTTCTCTGAGCGGAACCATAATCACTGCAAAACATGATAATGAGTGCCCATTGTTTTTCTTAAGACCTTAAAGGGAAGAGAATAGAATGCTTTTTTAAAAGATTTGGATGATGACTGCTACAATTGCAATGACTGCTCTGTTTCTCCAGCAGTTACTGACGAGAGTGACAGAGTTTAGTGGCACATGTGTGAATGGTCCACTGATTTTTAGCCATTTTTCCGATGTTATGGATAGGGATTTGACGTTGACGTTAATGTCTGTGGTTACATCCGTTATCATTTTTGTAAAGTGCTAAATCTGAACATTCCTTTAAAGACCATAATCTCGGTGAATAATATTAAATAAAATTCTCAACTTCAAGGCGTGTTATATTTACAAATTTGACAGCAAATGAGTGATTAAAGTGTCTCTCCTCATTTTCTGTTAATGTCACTCAGGGAAACTTCAAGGTTACAAAACTAAAGGAAACTATACTTTAAATGGTCAACAACAAAAAAAAACAATTGAGCAGAATTAGGCTATTTAATAGTTATTACTGGGTATTACAACTATTTCCATAAACTGCTCATCCCTTAGATTGATTGAATTGTACAGTATTTTCAACAGCGCACTTAGAAACCTGGAATACACTTTTAATAACAACATAAATTTAAAAAAAATAGAATAAAGCTTACATATATATTATGCGGATAGCTCAGAATACTCATATTCGCATATGTTTAATCAATACCCTCATTCACAGCTGTGTGTTTATTTTTGACTTCTAAACACTTTGGCGGTCATGTGACTGCTGACAGAACAAACACACTCTTAAACGTGTGACGAAGAGAACGTAAATACCTGGAGGTGTCTGAAGGCAGCGGTGAGTTGAGTCACGTGCAGAGTCAGGCACCTTGAGGTGCATCTGGCGCTGTTGATTTTCTCCTCAACATCTTCCTGCTCCGGTGAACTCCTGCGGCCGCGACTCACCGTCAACACCGCGCACAGGAGCAGCAGAGCGGCCCGGCAGACTGACATGACACCCGAAACAAACACCGAAATAAACACGCAAATTCAACGACCGTGTGTTGTTTCTCCTCTTCCTCAGAGTTTCTCTCTCTCTCCAGCGTCCACCGTTCACAGAGTAAACATCTGAGCGCCGCCGCTGACTGAGCGCGAGCCCGGAGTGGAACGGCTCTACCTTCCTACCGGACACTCCCCCCACCGGTGAGAGAGGGGCCACGTGGAGTCAGAGCGGTCGGCATCCTCAGAGTACGGACGAGCATCCACTGACAAACAATAAACATCACGAGAACTTTAGGAGACTAAAGTTTTCGTATTTCAAAAAGGAGTAGATTTAAGAGAGACAGGGTGTAATCTTACCAGAATCAATATAAATATAAAACATGTTAATATTAAAAGCAGGCGGTCGTAATGTAACGAGAAAATTGAAAATGTACTAGAAAACAGTTTTCATATCACAAAAAGTAGAAGATTTTACAGCGTAAGGGTGTAATCTTAGCAGAATCAATATAAATATAATACATTTTGATATTATAAGAAGGTAGTCGTAATGATATGAGAAAGTTGAAGATTTTAGAGAAAAAAGTTTTAATATTACAAAAAGTTGTAGATTTAAGAGAGGGAGGGTGTAATCTTACTACAATGACTTTAAATATATTACATTTTAATATTAGGAGAAGGGTAGTCGTTATATTACAAGAACATCGAAGATTTATGAGAAAAAAGTTTTGGAATTGCAAGAACAAAGTTGTAATATTACGAAAAACACGTAGATTTAAGAAAATAAATGTTATCATTCTATGAAAATTTATCCTGAATTAGGAGAATAAAGTTATTATATTTCAAGGAAGTCGTAGATTTAAGAGAATAAAGATGTCGTTTTACAATATTACAAGGATGAAGTCTTAATATGATAAGAAGTTGTATATTTAAGAGAGTAAAGGTGTAATTCTACAAGAATTAAGTTTTAATATTACAGGAATGAAGCCGTAAAAAGCAATGACAGGAAAATTGTAGATATAAAAGTATGAAGGTGTAATTTTGCAAGAATCAAGTTTTAATGTTACAAAAGGGAAGTCCGTAATATTACAAGAAAGTCGTAAATTGAAGAGAATAAAGATATAATTTTGCGGGGAAAATTATATCTAATATTACGATGTAGTAATATTATGAAAAAGTTGTCGATTAAATAAAACAAAGGTTTAGTTTTACGAGAATAAAGTTGTAAAATGATTATAATAATGTCTTACTATAATGAGAGGGTCATAGATTTCAGAGAATAAAGATGTAGTTTTACGAGAATAAAGTCTTAATATTAAATTAATCTAAATTTGAGCTTATTTGTTCCAACAATTGTGTCTTTCATGAGAGGCATAGGGGGAATAGATTATTTCTGCATCTTGTTCCAGGGAGAAGGAGTAGTTATGGCCTACAGGCGCTTTGCTGGTGGTAAAATTGGCGGTTTCATTTTAAATTCAAGGATATAGCTGATGTAACTAAGTACTATCTATTAACTAAGTACTATTAAGGGGTATTTATATTTTATTCATTATTTCCATTTAAGGCTACAATATACGTTTACTCCACTACTTCTCAGGGGGAAATATCGTACTCTATGCTCCATTTGAATGGCAGCTCTGGTTATTAGTTAACTCTGAGGTCACAGTTTTTGATACACTGTCGGAAAACTGGAAGCTGGATACGGGCTGATCTTATGAAAAGTTTACTTTTTGGAGGTACGTGGCTTGAACAGGACAGGAATAATGCAAACAGGCTGTGATGCTGATCATATAGATCAAACAAGTCAGCAGCATTTAAAGTAGCTAAACCGCTTTGAACTTTGACATTTACAGCAGTAAAATACGACAGAGGCCTACACAGCAGTGGTCAAAAGTTATTATAACGGCACCATAAAAAACAAGGGAGCATGAAATCTTGCAGTTAAACAAGGAAGACATGAAGAACAAACTCGTGAAACCATCGAGAGTGATAGAGAAATGAAACAATCTCTTTGCCCCACTGTGACTCTGAGATCTTTTCTGGTGTTATGTCTCCTGTGTATGTATGTGTGTGCTGCTCTGTCTGAGGGTGCAAGATAAACTGGCCCTGTCAAAGATTATGACCAGTGTCAATGACCTCATATGACTGAAACTGTGTTTCTATATCTTATTTACAAGCTTCTGGTGTGGGACTTGCATGTGCGCGCACCAAGATCTTCTCAGTTGCATCAGACTAAACTATAATAAAGGCCATATATTTGAGTGAGTTCAACTGAGACTCAGCGAGTTACAACCTTTTCTCATCAAACTACTGATCATCCACATCAACAGAAGGCAAGATTTCTTTTTGTTTTTTTTGGTCTGCATCCTTAAGTATGCCTTTGAATGCATTTTTTTTTTTTCAATTGTAGTATTTTTACTGCGTGCTATTAGTACTTTAAATAGTAGATTATATGAATACTATGTCCACCAGTGGGCTTTTGGTATCAAAAATGTGTGGTTGGAGGTGTTGCGCCTAAAGATGCAACTATATTTTGAACAATATTTTGCTCAGTTTGCTGGGCTTCATGTCAGAAATCCATAAGCAGAGCTTTTATCTTTACATTAGGAAAGGCAGATGTCATTGACACTTTAATGTTCTGCTGCGCTGTTTGGTTGAACACATTTTGAGTCACTATTTCTTTTTGAAAAATGTGTGTCACTTGACTGAACGTGTTTATGATATGACCCAGTGGCAGCATGTATGTGCTAAAGAGTAAGGTGCCAAGGATGGAGCCCTGGGGGAAACCACGGGTCAAAGGGGCCACCGAGGATGAGGCATTAACCATGGCTATTGAGAAAGTCCTATTCAATGAGTACAAGTTATTTTTGGCATATTAAAGCATGCAAGGAATTCTTAAACATAATTTTGGAACAACCAAAGAAAGAGTCTAATACGGTTCAAATAGTTCTTTTAAAAACATGCTTTAACATGAATATTTTAAAACTGAATATTTTTTGTGAAATATAAAATGTTGTCAGTCTGATATTTAGCATCATTTTATGAGAAGTTTAGAGTGTTGAAGAGATTTAATTCATAAATTCACTAAAGAAATAAAATATGCAAAGAAATCATTTTTCAAATTTTTTTTTTCTTTGAGAGGACATTAAAGGCTTAATAAAATTATGATTACTAGATTCTACTGAGGGGTTTCAAGTTCATGGTAATATGCCTACTCTCTCACTGTCATGACTTATGACGGCACTTTTAGAGAATGGAAGTTTTGTTAAAGTTAACACATTATAACTGTGCGATTCCACACTGCGCTGCTCTGGGAGAATAAAAACAAGGTATTTATGGTGCTAACCCTTCGGTTTTGGGGTCCATTAACGATTTACTATTATCATTCTTAAAAAACAAACTTCCCTTTATGGTCTTGGAAGTTCCACCGATGACAATTATTACAGCAGACTAATAAAAGTGCATTTATTAATGGGAAAGAGACGTGTTTAAGGAGGTGTCTGTCACAGAGCCAGTCAGCACTTTTTACTGGTGACTGCAGAGCCAAGTGGGGTTTATTACATCCAGGCACAAGTCAAGATTTTTAGTACACATGGTTGAAAGTCAAATGTGTTTATATGAAACTGTAACCCTGCAGAGGACTCATCTTTGTTGGCAAGGAGATGTAGAAAGAATCACCTAGATGTTGATTAAGAGTAAATGGAGACATAAATATTTAGTGAGTACTGGCATGACTCATTTTTGGCCTCGTAGTATAAACTAACTTTTACGTTTTCTCCTCATATAGAAATACTACATATACTGTAAATTGATATACAGTCTGGACCAGTGATAATAGTTAGATATCTGGGACGGTATATAATTCATCATAATGTTTGACAGTTTTGTTTATAAATTGTCAGAAATTGAGAAAAAAGCATCTTTCACACAGCATAGATGTACCAATGTTTAGTTTTCTTTGATTAACATCAAATAATCCAAAAATATGAAGTTTACTATCATGTATGACAAAGAAATGATCAAATGTCTGGATTAACGTTTGAGAAACCTGACATAGAGGGTAATTGGTATTTTATTTGAAAAACTACTACAGCATTTAATCGATCGTTTACAAAAGTTACTGATAATTTTTCTACTGATATATGGGCAAATTAATCTGAAATATGTGCTTGGGAGGTTTAAGCAGTTTAACCAAGTGAAGATTGTTTTTTCTTCTATGCTATAAGGGGCTATAGAGTCACTATTTAAATTTGTTTTATTCAAAGGATGAGAGAAAGCCAATAGGAATAAGCAATATTCATTATCTCAAAAGATAACAAGGGAACCCAGAACAAATGCAGGCACTTATCGGTATGAGTAATATAACTTGGACACGTACCAGTTGCCCATTCATCTAAATTACTGAAAGAATATTTTTCTTGAAACACCCCAATGCACTGATTTTTTTTTTTAATAAACCATTATAAAGAGGAGAGAGGAGAAAACAATGTACCAAACGTACAGTCAAACATCAAAACAACAGATAGCCTCCCTCTCACACGCACACACACAAGCACGCACACACACACACACACACACGCGTAATTGAAGTATTTACTGTTTGTCAAAATCTGCTTGTTAATTAAAGCCAAATGTCCTTGAATTGTATAGAAAAAAGAGAGGAAAACACAAAAGAAAGGAAGAAAGAAAGAAAGATGGAAACAGCTGTACACTAGACTTTTTGTCTTTCAAGACAGCTTTATATAAGGAGCAGGGAACACAAACATTGCCATGAAAGCCGGTGCGTTAATATGCGGAATACCGTGAAACATGAACATGAGGTGGGCAAGGTCAGAGCAGAGGACATTCCTGACATGTGTGCTCCACTCTCAATCGGGCCGCAATAAACCCCATAAAGCAGGACTGAGGATTAGGATTCAGGGTCTTCCTGCTCTTCCATACAGCCAGCTTTGCACAGGCAAAGATGAAATTGATCAAATAAGGGGACAGCGATAAGGGGGACAGCTCTGCTCCTCTCTTTACAGAGTGTCTAAGACAGATCGCACGCAGGTCTGATGATCCACAGATCTGATGATCTGATGATCTGATGATCTGATGATCTGATGATCTGATGATCCACAGATCTGATGATACAACCACAGAGTCGATCATAGATCTTTGGCCTATGGTGGCCTGGTACAAAGTACATTCATGAGCCATCTTATGCTAGAACCTGGTGTTTGTTATGGACATTCCATGACCAGCACAGAAGTCCTAAAACAAAACACCATTTTAGATTAGATCAGGCAGACCGTTTCTCCATGGGCGTTGAAGTCGCCTAGGAGAACCATAGAGTCCTTGGCTGGAACCCTTCTAGGACACCACCCAGAGACTCTAAGAAGGCTGAATACTCTGAACTAGAGTTTTCTGCGTAGGCACAGTCAACAGCCAGAGCCTTCCCTCCTGCAACCTTCAGTCGCATGGATGCGACTCTCTCATTCTCCGGGTAAACCTCCAACAAAGAGACGCTCAGACAGGGACCTGTGAGTATTCCCACACCTGCCCAACGCCTCTCAGCATGGGCAACTCCTGAAAAGGATCAAGTCTAACCCCTCACCAGGATTTTGGTTCCTGAACCAATGCTGTGGGTAGAAGAGACCGACTAAATCTAGCTGTTACCGCTCCATTTTGTGCTACGCTCTGGTTCTTTCCCAGCCTGAGAGGTGAATTTCCTGGTGCCTAAAACCAATCGGCTATGCCAGGTGTTAACACGCTCCGGCGTTCTCCATTGCCTGCTGCCGCTACAAGTTTGCACCTGACCCCAACGGCCATTCCTGCAGGTGGTGAGCCAACAGGGTGACAGCTTATTATAATGTTTCCTTTCCTGAATTCTGCTCACAAACAAACAGACAAATGCACAGGAGTGAAAACATAACCTCTTCGGTGGAAGTAACAAAGGGAGCAAATGTAGTCCAACAGTCTGTTCTTTGGTGGACAGAGACAAGGGTTGAATACCTTCCTTGTGTTATGTCAAACCAGTGCAGTCACCTTGACGTTATAACCTTTTTCACAACATCATTTACTCAGGCATATTAGGAGACAAAGAAAGAAAGAAGGTAAAGAGCAGATGTCTGAGGCAGGAAATATATCCTAAAAACGCTCCTCAATCAGTAGAAATCAGTCTGGTGTCTTTTACATTTTATATCACAAATTATTTTGAGTACTTAAGTCTCAAATACAGTTTATCTTCCCTGACCTCTAACATCCTGGCGGCAGATCCATAAATATGCTGTCTTGTTGTGTCGGACAGGATTGCGCTGGATGCTCCTACTCTCTTAGAAGGACACAAGGACAGATTTCCATTTTTGTAATCTCTTTGGTTCTTTAATGTTCACAGTGAAGATTGAGTTTCATGATTGTACAGAGGGAAGCTGAAGAGCTACATTTAAGCCTCTGATGGTGAAATTTTACGAACCTGTTTGACGTCTGACTTGTGGACTTTAATCTCAACATACCACATCAACACATTTGATCCTAACTGAAGCCAGCAGAGTATACTGTCTCTGTGAGATGCAAAACAGGCTGCTTCCACTTTTCAAAGATAGTCTTTCCATATTTAACATGTCATACATCCAATCCGAACTGTGTCATCAACTGAGTCACAAATCCATTTAACTGTCTCTGTCAAAATTTGTTCATGTTGTTATAATTCCCATTCAAGATTATTGAAGTGGTCAGAGATTATTCCCTGCAGCTGGTACTACTTACACATCATCTGTTATTCTTTCAACTTCAAAGTCACCCAGAGAACCGTTAGAGACTGAAGAGGCAAAGGTGGAGGAGAGTTTCTGAATGGAGCTACAGTTTTAAGATGTGGTGTGTATCAGCAATCACTCTTTTATTCTGATTCAATAAATAACTAATGTATGAATTTCATCTTTCATCTACTCGCTAAGACTGGGCTCTTTCATTTGTTATTACTTTATTATTACTATTTCATTCAAATAAATGCAGTTTTTAACTGTTGTGGATTTTTAACCAGTTTGAATAAAACAGGATGTGACAAAAACATTTATGCATGGATTAATCTGAATTTAATTTTCTCCGTTAATTGATCGCTGGAGTCGTAGAAATTCTGATAGTAGTGAGAAATGCCAGCACAAATATCTATAGTCTACAGCAGAACATTCACAATTAAAAACTACCCGTCTTAAAACACGTTTAATGCTTAAAACATATTGAAAAGAAAATGAATGGGAATTAATTAAACAATTAACGCCACAAGCCACCCGCCACATATCACCCACTCAACATCCATCAGCCCCATAAGATGTATGAGAGAAAAAATTATTTAATCATTCTAAAGTAAATACCCCCTGAGAACTTTTACTTTACTGTAATTATTTGGTTTTTACAGATGGTGGTGAATGATGAACATTACTGTGTTTGCCTGTAGTTATTCTAGGAGACGTTTGAATGCCTCCACTACCACCAGGAACACTTTTATATGGCCTTCTCCTCTTTCCCAAAATCAACTTCAACTTCTTGTCAATATTCAGATAGAACCATGACACTTCATCAGAGGATTCAAATACCAGCACCTCTAGGGCCATGAAAACTGATTAATCCAGGTCTGATTCTTTCCTAAATCCCCTTTCTGGCACGCATCTCAACTCAGTCACTTTCCTAATTGACCCACCTTGGACTGCTGGGTGTGGAGTTACAAAACTGAGTTCTGTGGGGCACTATCCCACTTCTTATGAGGTCTTATTCTGACACTTCATCCCATGGTTCTGACCATATGCAAGATCTCCTTCATTTAAGGATGGTGCTCATCCACCTAATCCTCCACCTGGAACTCCTAAGGATATTCATCCTTGCCTATAGGTTTCAGTCGAAACCAGTTTGAATTAGCTGATGCCAAGCTGATGAGGTTTCAGTCGAAACCTATAGGCAAATGTGGTTCTTGCCCACATCTCAGCAGGAGGGAGCAGGGTACTTGAATGATGTACACAGTGAAGTGTACACAGTGGTACTGCATGAATAGTTTACGGAAGGTGCTATGGTTGGTAACTTTTCTGACCTGACTGCTGCCTTGACTGTGGTAGTGGAGAAGTGCGACTCTTCCAGATCTTGTAAACCTTACATAACATTAGAATCAAGCTTCATTTCTCATTCCTCCCCTGCTCTGAGTGGATGTGGACAGGAGGCCAAAGCACATGGGATCAGTGTTTTATCAAAACATCTGCTACTGTAATGCCAAGCTGATTTTTATTGGGAAAGGCCTTGGTGTTTTGGAAAACATATCAGTTCAGATCAGCACTCTTTCTCTATGGTCTAAAACGGTAAAATCTTGTGCAAGGACTTCATGTGGAAAAGAAGGATGCAGACTGTCCACGAAAAGTGGAATTTTTGGCCTTGAGATGTTGGAGATTACAGCCGGTCATTCTATGAATTAGAAGCTGCTTGACTCTATGCTGTGCAGAGATGCTAACTCACAAAGTGCTTTCTGTACCCTATAAAAGTCTCTCATTCACACAAACACAATAGCAACGGGCGCCTAAGGGCAAATCAACAATTAGTGACACACTTAACCTCTGAGGTGTCCAACACTAATATAAACACTAGATGGCACTAACACTGTGCTGATCCTTCAGAATTCATCACAATAAAATATACTGTATGCTTTTCACTGGCATGTCCCACCTTGTTAGAGATTGGGGAAATATCTACCATAAACTATCAATAAACAAACTCTTTATCCTGTCCTGTCCTATCCTGTCCTGTGTGTTACCATGTTTTTGGCCTTCTGCCTTCTGATTTGTTTTGTACTTTCTTGTCCCTGGATTATCTAAAGTACTTAGATTAATCATGATTGAGGGCTACACTGCTAACTGCAGTACCAGAGTCTGTATCCAGAGTGTGCTCTCTTCCTGTGAATCAGTTCCCCCTAGCTTTATGATACACTGCTGCTGCTGCAGTGTGTGTGTCCTCTGCACAAAATGCACATGCATGGGACTGAGTGGACACAGCCAGATTGTTCCAGTTTGCACGAGAAGGGCAGACAGAGTAATTGAGCAAGAATAGATGTGCTGAGCAAGGAATTCTGTGTTTAGTTCAGGGATTTCTGGCTTACATAGTCGACTGGCCACTGTATTGTTTGACTCCCTTTTTTCCTTTTGTCCTGTATATTTGTCTGTCACTATTTCCAGATTCATCTATTGATTCTTTTTCAAAAATAAAGAGGAAATGAGCGATGCGACATTGAATTTGAAGGCTGGTACTGTTCTATACTGACAAATTCTCCAAACACAGACTGCTTTAGAATAGGAATGAAGAGTGAAAAGTGTAAATGTTGTTTATTATTGCCACATATAGCTAGATTACCCCCTCTTTCTTCTCCTATGCATTAAGGCCATCTTGAGTGGGATTAAAGCCTTCAGCAAAAATTATTTTTAGACAGTAGGGTGCTCAGCAATCAAGATAAAAACCGACCTTCATTTCAGAAAGGTGAACCTAGTATGAATGTGTTCTTGTTGCAAAACCGAAAATAATTTAATTGAATGATTTTAATTTAATTTAAATGATTTAATGTACAACCTTGAACTCCATCTCCTTGCCCAAAGCAACCATCGCTTTCAGCATTGTAATATACCACATTATTTGCACATTATTTTTTATGTAAAACACTACGCCAGCACAAACTGAACTGGAGGGGAGGTTAAACATTTGAAGAAAGCCTGAAGCCAGTCAATTTTTACGGCTCAACTGAAAATAATCTGCTTTATGCGAGAAAAGACTTTTAATTGAGAACTTATTTATATCCAAATTGGAAATGGAGGAGCTGTCATACAGTACAATATTTGAATTAATTGTCTATTTAATAATATTAGGGTAATATGCAAATTGCATCATTTACTAGATGTACGGCGCAATGTTTGTCCCTCAAATATTTAATTAAAAAAAAACTCTGTTCCACTTTGACCTCATTAACTATCCTTCTTTAAGTCAGTCTCGTGATCAATGCTTGCTTTAAAAAAGATCATCAAATGTAAAAACTACATTTTGCATGGGTCTACATAAACCACATGATCAAAAGTTGGAATTTCCAGTAGCCACAAAACAATGCTTGTCTTGCCACCCTTCTGGTGTACAGCTACTTTCAATGGACTCTCAATTTTATTTTTCTTCTGTGGTCTTCTGCATCCTTTGCATTGCATTTGTAATCTTTTTTCTTACATCATCACACCATCAGGTTTATATTATGTTTATTACTCCTATATCTTTTAAAAATTTAAAAAATAGTTATATTCTTCCTCTTCCTTTAAACTCTCTGGAGCATTGATGGCCAGAGGCTTAAATATGTTGATTTTCTTCCATATGTACCAACCAACAGCTGAGTACATCAGTTATTTTAAGTTTTACATAAAGCTATATCACCTGCAGGTTTTATCATTTTAACGTTTCAAAGTATAAGTATCTAAAACTACACAACTAATGTAAAAACCTTGTACCTTTGTTCATGATACAAATACAATTGATTTTGAGCTGGAAAAGAATCAATAAAAATAAAATAACATCAAGAGTTCTCAATATTACGTGATTATTCATTCTGGGTTTAACAATTTATACAGTTGAAGATGTTTCAGCAGTTCTTTTGACATTTACAGTAAAGTTTAAATTCATTATACATAGGTGAGGATTCAATTGAGTTTAGATTTTTAAATAATATTTTGTCATCAGGATAATTGTGTTGACCTGCAAATTATAATTTTTATCTGCTTGTGTAGATTATTAATTCTTTTCTTCTTTTTTATCACGTTTATCTTTCATTGGCAGTCCATACATTCCACATCTCTTACAGGCATGACTGTGAAAATGTGCAGTTAGTCCGTCTGATCCTGGATACTTTTTCAGTCATGATGTACTTGTGCCTTGGTCCAGTTCTTCTGTCAATTTATCAGACTCACATAGCTATTTGGATAATGAATACAGCGTTGCTATGACACAAAAGTGAAGGAACATGAGTGACGAGAGGAAAAACATCGAGAGTGGACGCCTTAAACACACGCAGGGTCCATATTCTGACGTCATGTGAAATACAATTTAACAAAAGAGAATTTTGTCCAAAAAAGTTTCTTAAAAAAGGCAAAAATCGCATATCGTACAGAGGGTGAAATGATCGTACAAATGTGATGATTGTCGTATGTCTATTGTTGCTATAGACATAGGACGATAATGACGTTGACACAAAAACAGTAGCAGAAGAAGAGCGCTGTCTGTGGCGGTAAACAACCCACAAGAAGAAATAATCGTCGTAGAAGAAGAAAAGGCGGAAGCATGCCGGATGTTTTGGGAAGACGTTCATGATCCTTTAGTTCACACTTTTAAACCCTCAAGCCGTGTGTTAATAATAATTAAGAAGACTTTTAGCTTGACTTTTAGTTGTATTATTTTATTTTACAGCTCATTGCATTAGCGGTACGTGAACAGTTAAACATGATCTGTTGGTTTCTGTCAAAGCTGTCAAGTCAACACTTTGTAGTCAATGATAATGTCTTAAAATGTGTTTGATTGGGATTTTCTTCTACCACTATGCTTATAGCTTTTTTTTTTTTTACATTTGCGCTATTGGGGAGTACTCAATGTTTAACACCAGTTATTAAATAGGTTAGTCAACACTGACCGGTTTGCACCTTTTGCGGACAAAGTCTTTCATATTCAGTGAATAACATGTATGCTTTTGAAAATCTCATTCATAGGAAAATGGGAAAAAAGTCCGAAAAGAAAAAGCACAGGAAGTGGTCATCCTCAGGTGAAGACAATGACAAGGTGAGAAGGCATTCAGTAGTTCCATTAATGACATGATCATATGTGTTCAACTCTGTCACTTTGATTGCTTTTTTTGGGTGGGGTGAATGTATACGTACACAAGGTACGGAGTTTCACTGACAGATGCCTGCCATAGCTGTTTATGCAAGTAAAGTTCAACAGGAATTGTCAAAGTTGGAGGGCGTAATTATGTAGAGGGATTATTGAAATCCAAAGGAGTATTTAACTAGATTGTTCAACATAGTCCTGGAGAGTGAGGGGATGACTGAGGGATGGAGGAAAAGTGTATAGGTACAGATTTTCAAGAACAAGGGTGATGTGCAGAGCTGTAGCGGTTATAGGAGATATAAAACTCATGAGCCACACAATGATGATCTGGGAGAGAGTAGAGGAAGCTAGGTTAAGAAAAGAGGTGACAATTTGTACAGTACCTCTCTTGAGTCACACGACTCCGCGGAAGCACTGATATTATATCTCTGAAATGCTGTCATCCAGTGTTTAATACATTTCTGTCACCCCTTTGACAAATGAGAAAAAATGTAAATGTAATATTACTTATGTTTTCCGGGACTTTGGAAAGTTCACACATTTCAGTTTACAGAAGGGAACAGGCTTTCGTTTTCTTTTAATATACTTAATTATATTTTTCCCTCAGACTGCCATAGTCGTACACCTTAAGCGTGAGTTTGTTGGACAGACTTTACTTTATATTCACAATGTTAACATTATTTTTCATATTTATTTGAAGGCATGACTAATTTATAGAATAAGCTTATTTTAATTTGTAATGTAAAAATAAATGTCTACATTAAACAAATAGTAAGAACTGTATAAGATTATATTGAATCGAGTCACATCAAATAATATCCAATTCTATCGTTCTGTTATAAAATGTATCGTTTCTGAATATCTTAGACCATGCATCTAGATAGGAATCTACTTGTTTATAAGGGAGACATAGACACCTGTAGTAGTAACCCGTATAAAGTGAACAATTGCTCAAATAATTAAAGAGAAACAATGGTCCATCATTTTACTTAGACATTAGGCTTTATGGCTTAAAAATGACTACAACTAACAAATCGGTTGCTTAAAGTTCAGCACAAGTCTCACCAGACGAATAATCAAATCAGCCAGCCTGAATTGTTTCTCTCATTAAGGATTTACTTTATACTAAGTACTGTTCATACTGCACAATTATTATTCATTTCTTTTTTTTCAATGCTCTCAGGTGTCTAAAGAACAAGATGCAACCAGAAAATGCAAAAATGCCAGGAGGATGCACGATGTTGACGATCAGAAAAGGTTCGATATGGACTACTCAACCTTAAGAATAATGTTGATATTGTTTATTTGGACATCATTCACTTAATTGATACGTTATGAATTTTCTCTTATATTTATTTCTTCTCCTACATAAAGCTGCGCAAAACTAGAAAATTGCACCTTTTCCGGACCAAGCTTTTCACGTTCTGTGAACAACATGTATGCTTTTGAAAATCGTAATCACAGGAAAATGGGCAAAAAGTCAAAAAAGAAAAAGCAAAGGAAGTTATCATCATCCTCAAGTGACGACGATGAGAAGGTGAGAAGCAATTCAGTAGTTCCATTAATGAAATGATCATATGTTTTTAAGTCAGTCACTTTGATTGCTTTTTTTGGGTGGGGTGAATGTATACATACACAAGGTAGTGAGTTTCACTGACAGATGCCTGCCATAGTTGTTTATGAAAGTAAAGCTCAACAGGAATTGTCAAAGTTGGAGGGCGTAATTATGTAGAGGGATTATTGAAATCCAAAGGAGTATTTAACTAGATTGTTCAACATAGTCCTGGAGAGTGAGGGGATGACTGAGGGATGGAGGAGATTGGATAGGCGCAGACTTTCAAGAACAAAGGTGATGTGCAGAACTTTTGCAACTATATAGGTATAAAGCTGATGAGCACACATTGAAGATCTGTGAGAGAAAAAAAAGAGGTAGCAATTTGGGAGCAGCAATAGGATTTCATGCCAAGAAAGAGCACTAGAGATGTTTGATTTGAGAATGACGATGGAGAAGTATAGAGAAGACTAGAATTTATTGAATTTCCCCTTTATTAGTAACAGTACACCGTGGTAAAATTCTTTCTCAGCATTTCACCCGTCCCTGGGGAGCAGCGGGCAGCTCCTGTGAAGCACCTGGGAAGCATTTTGGGTTTAGGGTCTTTCTCAAGTACCCTACGACATGTAGACCTGCTTGGGATCGAACGGGCTACCTTCTGATCCTCCGATTGGGAGATGGCTGGTCTACCCACTGAGCTACAGCCGCCCCACGAAGTTGCATTGTGTCTTTGGAAATTTATTGAAAACGAAAGAAGTGTAGAGAGATATATGAGGACGTCTGGAGTGACGGAGAATATGGTAGAGAGCTGCAGGATATGTTTGAGGGCGGCATGATTTGACAGTGATGTGGTGTGCGATAGGAAGATCGAATGGTTTAAAGGTGGAGGTGGGACTGCATCCGGGATCGGTTCTAAGACCCTTCTTTTTTGCTATGGTGATGAACAGGCTGATAGATGAGGTCAAGCGGGAGTCTCCGTGGACTATGATATTTGCGGTGACATTGTGATCTGTAGTGAGAGCAGGGAATGGGTGGAAGAAAACCTGGAGAGGCGAAGGTATGAAGGTGAGTCGCAGCAAGACAGAATACATGTGTGTGAATGAAAGGGAGGCAGGTGGAACGGTGCAGATACAATGAGTAGAGATGGAGAAGGTGAGGAGTTTTAGTTCTTGAGGTCAACTATTCAGAGCAACGAGAAGTGTGTTGAGGAGTTGAAGACGGGAGTGCAGGCAGAATGGAGTGGGTTGAAAAGAGTGTCAATAGTTATCTGTGACAGAACAGTAGCAACAAGCGTGAATGGAAAGTTTTACAAAATGGTAGTGAGAGCAGGGCTGCTGTCTTTAGTAAATTGTAGCACTGACAAAACTGGAGTTAGTAGAGTTGAAGATGTTAAGATTACTGTAGGAGTGACAAGGATGGATTAGAAATGAGCACATCAGAGGGAAACTCTAGGTTAAACGTTTTGGAGACAAAGAAAGAGTAGCCAGATTGAAATGGTTTGGAATATGAAAATAGGAATGGCGGGTTTATGGGGAAGTCAAAATAGGAGGACCCCTAAAGGGAACGACTGAACGAAAAAGAATAAGAAGATGAGTGTGTAGAAAACAACTGATGTCTGGACTGATTCCCATGGTGCATTACAGTGCACCACATCTCTGCAGGTTGGGACTTAAAAAGTCATGTTGTACGTCCTACAACTGTTCATAGTTTGCCAAAGTCGTGCATCCTGGGCATGAGTGTGTGAGACAGACTTAAGTTTCTATTCACAAATATTAGCATTATTCTTCATATTTATTTGAAGGCAAGTCATGACATGTTTATAGCTTTTTATTAGCTTATATATTATCTTATTTTAATTTGTAATATAATATTAATGTCTACATTTAACAAATAGTA
This sequence comes from Lophius piscatorius, assembly GCA_009660295.1. NCBI lineage: Eukaryota > Metazoa > Chordata > Actinopteri > Lophiiformes > Lophiidae > Lophius > Lophius piscatorius. The sequence goes on from VRLP01000325.1 coordinate 134,478, forward strand.
AGAACTGTATCAGATTATGTTGAATCGAATCACTCTAGATAATATCCAATTCTACTGTTCTGTTTCAAAATGTACCGTTTCTGAATATCAATGACCATGCATCGAGATAGGAATCAAATTGTTTATAAGGGAGACATGCCCACCTGTAGTAGTAACCCATATTAAGTAAACAATTATTATTAATATCTTTTTTTTCAATGCTCTCAGGTGTCTAAAGAACAAGATACGACCAGAAAACGCAAACATGCCAAGAGGATGCGCGACCTTGACGATCAGAAAAGGTAAGATATAGACTACTTGACCTTAAGAATAATGTTGATATTGTTTATTTGGACATGACTCGCTTATTTGATTTTAATTTTCTCTTATTTTTATTTCTTCTTCTACATTTAGCTGTGCAAAATTAGAAAACCGTGCTTCTCCCTTTAAAGATGTCTCCCAAAGCATTCGTCAGATCAAAACGCCTGTCTATAAACTAACAAAAACAACAGACTGGAAACCTTCCAGTAAGGAAGAGGAACGCTCAAAAACAAATAGACCCTCTGTGACATTTCACGGGGTAAACTGCTCAAGCAAAGCACAAAATGATACTTCAGGGAAACATTATAATGTCGGAGGAAGTAATACAGACAGGCGGCAATCATCTGAACCCCTGAACACCTACAATGCAGTTACAGAGGTGTCTAAAGGCTGCTTAGATGAAAAGTCACCCAAGAGGAGCCCATCCAAATTAAAAAAGCAACAAAGGAGTTCAAGCTGGTCTTCTGATAAACAGAAACAACAACCACAGAATGTACTGAATATGAAGTGCAGAGCTGTGGAGCCACCAAGATCTGACCAAGACAGCAGAACTCTCAATACCAGGAAACCAAGCAAGACCTCCAAAGACTTTTTGTGGCAGAATGTGGCGGAATCGCTCAAGAACGGTTGCCAACGGCATGAAAAAAATGATTTAAAGGCCAAAAGAGACCTGTGCAAAGAAGCATCTACCTCTTCATCCTTCACAAAACTGTCTTTCTCTGTGGCCAAGCAATATAACTTAGTTTGCAGCTCAAATGCACTAAGAAATGTTTCTTCAATCTCAGGTCATGTCAATCCAGTGCCACATAAGACAGCTAAGTTATCATCCGCTCCACATGATATATGTTCAATCGCGTCACCTGTTCCTCCTGATGTTAAAATACCAAAAAGAGTTCAGTCAAGGCCAGTAGAAAGGACAAGTGAGAATGAAGATGCCATTTCTGCAAACAGATATCTCAAATATGAGACTGAAATTTCAAACTCTGAGAACTCACTGAATGACTCCAAGCAGGAAAGTGTCATGCGAGTTCAAGGACGTTTGGGTGCTACTCCTGCTGTTTCATCTAAAGCACCAGATAAGGGATCGTCTTTTCCATGGCATCTCCCAGTCGTGTTGACACCCAGGGAAGAGACTGAGCCGTCATATGACAAGGTAAAAAAAACAAATCTCTCATTCAGTCACTGTTTGTTTTGCATGATTAACTTTTCTGAACATATTTTTTCTAGCCATAAGTGATAATGTTGAAAGAGATTTTGTCAGCAAGTTTACTAAACAAAAGTCATTATTTTATCCCAGCGGTTGAAATGGCAGAGAGGATGTTTACATGTTTATTTGTTTGGATCTGTAGATGCAAGTGGTTGACGAGCTTCACCTCGCCCGCTCTGAGAAGAGATTGGAGGTGGATATCATGCAGAGTTATGGTGAACTCACCTGTATGGAGATAGATGTTCCAGAAGAGAAAGCTGCAGGCACACATTGTAAGCTTAATTTTATTAAGAGCAATGAGAAGACAAAGAGAATTGGAAATCTTGTAAACTTACAGGTGTGAGTATTTGTTAAACAACCTCAAACCGGACCTACGCTGTTGTCTGGAACAGCAAGGGCATGTCCCCGAGAAGTCCCCAGTCACCTTCGTTGTACAAGCAATCCCCTTGATTGAACTCCTGATATCCAATCAAGGGTACCAAAGTATTTTTCGTAAAAGAAAAAAAAATTCCCTAAATTGGGCAAATTATGAACTAGTAGATAAAAATATGGGTAAAACATGATGAATACATGATAGATCTCCTCGAGTCGATTCATATGCACCAGATTTGGACTAAATTTGACCAACGGTTGAGAAATTATGTCCGTAAAACTTTTGTCATTTATTTCAATAATTTGTTAACTTCAACAAAGAACAATTCACTATTATTAATCATTTCTGTACTTTTCTTTTTACAGTCAAACAGCCAGCTCAGCTAGACCTTATCCTTGTCTTGGACACCAATATTCTTCTCAGTCACCTGGACTATGTGAAAAAGATCACAACTCACGGCCATAGAGGTTTTTTATATTTTTTAAATATTTAATGTTTCTTGAATGTTTTATGGCTACTTTGTGTCTTATATAATGGAGCCCCTAGCTATTATGAAAGGTGTGCAGTTAGTTTAAACTCCCACGTTTTTTCTGGCTTGGATGTATTCCTCAACTCCTGAATGGACCCACTGAAATAAAGATTCATCTCTGCCTGCTTTCTTTCCACATCATATTCTTCTAGTCATGGGTTGCCCTCTAGTCCTGATTCCCTGGGTGGTGCTTCAGGAGTTGGATTCACTAAAACGGGGGAGAGGCCTCTCAGGTTCTGTGGCCCATCTTGCTGCTCCTGCCATCTCGTACATTAACAACTGTTTGAAGAGCCGTGAACCTCGCTTCTGGGGGCAGTCTATGCAGCAGGCCGCTGACAGCAGCAGTGAGTACTAGTTTTAAGAAGATATGTGGACTTTAATTGGAAGTTATTTCCTACCAGGGAAGATTATAAAAGAAAAAAGCTCATGGTTTTTATTGTCGCCATTACCCGACCATAAACCCACATACAATTACTCCAGGGGGGTTTGCTGGTTTTTGTCATAGAGGCTGTTTACACAGCAATGTTTTTTTGCACAAGATTTTGACCTTTTGTTGCAGTTCGTAGTTTTTTTTTTTTGCTCTTCATCTTTGAATTTTCATTTCTTGTCTTGACTAGAAATAAAAACATACCAATGCATTATTTTACATCGTGGATGAATGCTTACCGGGACCTATCAGTATCGTGACTTAAACTCTTTTACTCTTTTAGTTTTTTGTTATAAGCTGTTGTGCTTCTGACTCTCATCTTCCTCTGCCTTCCTATTTCTCTTTGTGCCTTGTTGTCCCCAGATGAACTGAACGCTGAGAATAATGATGATCGGGTTTTACAGTGCTGCCTGCAATACCAGAGTCTGTACCCAGGGTGTGCCCTCATCCTGTGCACGTGAGTCCCCTCTCCTCTGAGCTATGCTGCTGCTGCTGCTGCTGCAGAGTGTGTCCTCTGCATATGAGGCACATGTATGTGTAAGAATGGGCCCAGCCAGATAGTTCCAGTTGGGAGGAGAAGCCAGACAGTGTGATTGAGCAAGAATAGATGTGATGAGCAGGCAACTCTCTGTTTAGTTCATGCATTTGTTTTTTTCACAGCTAGCTGGACACTGTATTGTTTTGTCTTTATTTTTCCTTTTGAACATATTTCCATTTTATGTTTTTTTTAAATTTTATTAAAAAGGACATTGTGGGTCAACCATTAAATTAGTCAGATACTTATGTATTCTGATTTCAACACAATCTCCATACTACTTTAAAATAGATGTGAATGAATAGCCCTTTTCATTGCCATTTAGAGTTTGATTATCCCTTTGTACTTCTCTAGTAACGATAAAAACCTATGCAGTAAGGCCATCCTGAGTGGGGTGACGGCCCTCAGCAAGAGCGATTTGGAAACAGAGGCTGGGAGATCCAGTTGTGACTTCCGTCCCCTGCAAGACATTAGGACTTCCGTTTTGTCTCCCATTGGCCCTAAGTTGACTTCATCAATGCTGACCACAAATTATGCATCAGTCCAACCACACAGCCAAGAGAAAACCTGCCTTTCTTTAGGACTCCTAGAGAAAGGTGAGTTAGGTAGTTATGTGTTCTTCTTGCATAACAGGATATTACTGGGCGTTATTGTGACAGTCTAATAGTAAACTGCACATACTGTTCTTGAACTCGTCATTTTCCAGTTTGCTATAATTGTTCATTATATGAACAAATGTAAACAATTTAAAGCTTAAAGGCAGAGGCTAACATTCTAGTCTAATGGTAATATTAGAATATTACTAGTCTAATAGTAAATCTAATAGACTGTGTGTGTGTGTGTGTGTGTGTATATATATATATATATATATATATATATATATATATACGTATTTATAGTTATATATCATATTTTCTGCTGTGATGTCCTCCTGCTCTCTCTTCTTTTGCACATACTGTGCAGGAACATACTTTGGTTTAAATGATACATGCTGACCTGCATTGTGTGTTCTTGTTTGTTTAATATGTATCCATGTATCTGATTATAGATTACCAGCAAGTGAGCAAAAGGGTGGATGAAGAAACGACCGGCCCTAGCAGATGTGTCTCTGAACTTGAAGACTGCCTGCGAGAGGTGCTGTCTGATGTGTTAGAAGTGGAGATGAAGGCTGCTTATGAAGACCTCTGGCTAGAAGTACATTTGAATTTTAATTACTTACTAATATTATAAGATGCATTTAAGGAATGGGTTGCTGATGTAAGGTGTGAAAGAAATTATCCGAGGGGTGCACTTTGGTGCATGGATGATTTTAGATGTTTTGGGTGAAAATTTTGAATTCAAATCTCTTTCTGTCTGTCATAGAGAAATCTAGGTAACCTGAAAACGTTCCAGGTTTAATTTCATTTTAAACATTGCAATACTTTTTTTTCATTTGTTTACAGATTGCTTATATAAAACCTCCCTGGACTCTTCTAGATGTTCTTCATTGCTTCAAAAAGCACTGGATTGCTGTCTTTGGCCTTATTGTCCCACGTAGGAAACTGCAGACTGTTTTAAATCTCATCAAATTTTTCACCTCAGGTATGTAGGTCAAAGTAAAAATGATGTTAGTCAGTGGTTCAACATGACACATTCTCCTGTTATTTTTCCCTATGAACAAAACAGATTTTTTTTTATTACTCAATTATATTATACCCAATTAGAAATTACCTGTAAACGATCTTGTCTGTCTGTTAATAAGAAACAATGCGTTTAATTGTATATTAACCAAAAATGAATGAGAAACTAGATGGAAGTGAATATTTAGTGAAGAAATTAGCCCCACGCTTTGATTCACACTTTTCTCAGTAGCTGCTTTTAGCTTACATGCTGTATAGTATATCAACTCTGTGTGTTCTACATTGTTTCTCTAACATCTTCTCTGTGGCTGGGCTTCTGAAAGGCAGGATCATTTATTGTATACTATAGTATAATAAAAACATTGGTTTCTCGGTTAAACCTTCCTTTGATTGTGTTAATCAGACCTTGAAAAATATTTTAGATTTGATAGCATTTATATTCATATCTGAGAAAATTGCGAGGCTCCTTTTCATTTCTCGATGCAAAGATATCCATTGTGTGTGCATTGGTGCTGAGGCTCTGAGTCATCCCCTAGATATAACTATGTCTCCACTGGGGCTTGATGTCATCTGCCCTTCACTGCACTGGAGTTCTACAGAACTACATTAAGAATCTGGTCATCTCTTAAACCAGGACACTCCAATGTGTGTCATAAAGTTGCTGAGTCACTTATTGCAGCACTTCTTGCTGTGGATCTCTGCGCTGAATCTGATTACTTTATGCTTGCAGTGCTTGAATGTGTCCATCTGTCTCAGTCTCATTTAATCTCTTTGTCCACCTGTGTGGGGGATTAATCCTGGAGTAGTGACCCAATAGTTTTTAATCAATCTAAGAATGCTACTCACTAAACATCTGAGATTTTCCCTCGCACTCTGTATCCTTGCTGCGATTGCATTTCATTACTTGGTTCCACACAGCCTGGCTCTGTGCCATGTCTGTGAGAGTAGGGCGAGCAGGAGGATGAGGACAGGAAGGAGGGATAAACTGTATATGAGGCTAAGAACAAAATCTTGGAGTGGAAAAGTACAGCATGTAATTTCCTGCTCTGCCTTGAGGAGGCTGTTATGTGTGTCTAGCTATACTTGTGAGGACACACATCTTTTGCAGCCCCATAAAACTTGACCAAGGCTGACTGTTACAGCTAGACTTGTACTTGCTTAACGGTTCGACCGGCTAGGGATGAAGAATGGTGTCATTTGGAATGGATTAGATTTTCAGATGCACAGGCTTATACTCACTTAGTATATATAACACCTGTAACACTCTCACATCTCCCTTTAATCTGTGACGCGGGAATTATGTTTCTCTTCTGTAAGTGAAGACAAACTGGTATGGTTTTTTTTTTTTTACTTTATTGGATTGAAGATTGAGGACATACACCAATCAGCCACAACATTATAACTACTGACAGGTGAAGTCAGAATAACACTGATAATCTGGTTGCAATGGTGCCTGTCATTGGCATAGATATATGTTAGACATCAAGTGAACATTTAATCCAGAAGATGATGAGTTGTAAGCAAGAAAAAGGACAAAACAAGGGATAAATTGTGATAGCTAGACTTCTGGGTCACAGCAACTCCAAACATGCACATCTTGTCGAGTGTTGCAAAATGATCATTGACGCACGTGGGGAGCGTAGGCCAGTCCGATCCTGTGGATAAGCTACTGTAGCAAAAATTGCTGAACAAGTTATGTTACCAGCCAAGGTTGTGAGAGAAAGGTGTCAGGACACATGGTGCTTTTTAGCTTGCTGAGTATGGAGCTGCTGTTTCCAAAGAACTGATGCATTCTGACCCCGGTCCACTGCCCAAAAGCGGGTCCAGAGAACAATGGAAGAAGGTGGCCTGGTCTGATGGATCAATATTTCTATTTCATAATGTGGATGGCCAACGAATGTGCCATCTGGCCAAGGGGAATAGAAGCAGAGTTGGGGGAAGGTAGTGGATCCTTTGGGCAGCGCTCTAGTGGGCCATCTTGGGTCCTGCCACTCAAGTAAATGTTACGTTAATACATACTTAAACATTGTTGTTGACCACATACGACCATTCATGGAAAAAGTATTCCCTATTAGTAGTGGCAGGACAATGAGCCCTGTCACATTGCAAAAAATGTTTAGGAATGGTTTGAGGAGCGAGTTTGAGGAACAACGAGCTACAAGGTCCTGTGTAGTCCACAGACATATTCAAGCTCACAGCCAGTCCAAGCTGACTTGTTTTTGGTTGGTGAGCGTGTGGGTCGATGTGTTTTTCTCCATCTTGATATTCATAAACCCAAACAAAACATCAGAACCTGAGAAATGTGTTTGCTGTAGCAGGACCTCCTTCTTTTGCCTTGGTGTAAAGAATAATAGAGTAGACATCGAGAAGTATGCAAACCTTTTTATGCGTCTACCTGCACACATCTGATGCCTCTTATGTATTTCTCATGTGTTTATCCAGGGGAAACCGTGGATCACAGCAAAAACCTATCAATCCTGAAAGAAGCCAAGGAGCTTGTGAGAGCTTTTTGTAAAAGTTCAAGCTATACCTCCAGTGCTGTCTTCAAAATGGACAACATGTTTAATAAGCTACAACCAGGTCAGGCCACGTCCAGCCATAACCAGGTGAGACAGGAGCAAGTGTGATTTTGATTGACTTTTTGTGACCAGAACTCAGATTTCTTCCACTCCTGATCTGATAACTAATTTCTCAGGGCTCCTCTTTGTCAATTAAGTCGTCCTTTGGAATCACAGACTTGCGCTTTCTTTCATGTTTGTCGAGTGAGAATACACTTGAGAGGATGCCTATTGTCAACACTCTTGATCTGACTTAAAATAGCTGATAATGATCACTAAAACTATTCACAATTATATGTTTTCTTCCAGAGTGAGTCTTCCGCCTGTGAAGTTGCCATGACGGATGACTTCAACGAAGATCAACTCATGTCCCCTCAGATGTCTCACGAGGATATGTGGGCCCTGTTTGAGAACATCTGGAAAAATGTGTTACAAAGAAGGTGTGGGTAGCGGACGCTTGACCAATGAGTCACTGGGATGATGAAGGGTTTGCTTGAGCATAGTAACAAAGTAATTAAAAGCTATTTGATCCCGCTCTAGTTCTAGAGAGGGTGATCACATAGCTTGTGTGACCATTTTCCTGAATCCTTCATCAACTCATGGTGTTTCTTGGACTCATGTCTTTGGCTAATAATAATAATACATTTTATTTCTTACATATTGTACATTTGGATGAAATCTCAAAGTGCTACAAGGTAAAAGCAGATAAAAGCATCAATTAAAAAAATATAATAACAATAATAGTTTAAAAAGAAAATAGGCAAGCAGCAATGTAATTAAAATTCTAATAGAATAGAATTAGATTGTTGATTTCATCATATATTTGTGACACGCTGTTATGGATGTCTGAGTCAACGATAGATTACTACGATAGAACTATTCATGTTAACAAAGTTTTTCACGGCTTTCATGCATTCGTCATATAGAAGTTCATGATTCAAGTTAGTCGGCTTGCTCTCTGGCGCAAAACGGTCATAAAGCACTCTTTGCTGACGTTAACATTGTTTGCAGGATGCTCCCTCATCTACTGCCTTACAAATCACTGATTTGTAAGTATTAATTTGCTTTGAAGTGGATTATTATATTGCCGGCTTTTTAAAATGTTGATGTTGCTCGATCAAGTTCATTTGAATGTCTGAAGTCAAAATTGTTCTTTATTAGAAATCTTTATTAAAAAGTGTGGGTTTAGGATGATTATACTGAATATATAGATTATACTGAGATCTAGTTTATATTTTTTTATAGCAAGAACATTTGATGGTCCGGCTAATAATTAGCGGTGAGAAAATTAACTGGAACATGCAGTTAACAACACTTTTAAGGTTGTTTATTTTATTTTGATGTTTATTTTCCAATCCATTTACATATTAGCCAATTTTTCTGTCATGTTTCAGCATGGAAGTGTTCAGCACTCTGGCTTTTGACCCTCACACTATGCAGAGCACTCCGGCGGGGGAAGGTCTTTCACCACCACAGGATGCAATGGCCTGTTTGCACAAAATGTCCTCCACGGTCTCACAGCTGCTAGTCGCCTTCAACAGGTAGATGGGCTCACCCACATCACCGCTGTCAATCCAAACATACCACCAGACATTCTGCCTCTCTGTCTGTTCATCGCCACCCCCCCCAATATGTCAATATTATAAGCTATCTACTCCCTTTGGTGTTTTATAGAAACTATACTCAATGTTATGATATTAACAAATAATCACATGACAGCTTGTGTGTGAAGCCACGTCACTTGCTGTAATGAAACTAAAGAGAACCTCTAGTTGATTTTGCAGCGCTACTCTGTTCATTGTCCTGCTTTTTGGGGCTGTCAATTTGAGAGATTTGTATCTGTCATATTTCTCAATGTGTAATTCTTATTGAAGGGGTTGCAAAGGTTGACTACATAGTAAGATAAATCCCTAAGGCACGGGGGGAAAGAGAGCTAAACTTAGTCAGACTATATACTTTTTATTTGTCAGGTATTCAGAAACATAACTGGAAATGCACGATAATGTTGTTGAATGAGCATTTTTGCCTTATCAACTTAAACAGTGATGACATGTGGGTGTTGTGTACACAGCTCTGACCCTTAATACCCAAAACAACGTCATTGTGAGTAACTTGTGTAAAAGGAGTATAACATTTCACCTTTAAAGCTTGTGTTTGGCCTCATTTCCAGCAACCACTTTCTCCAGCAGTTACGCCTTATATAAATTTGAAACTCATTGTTATGGTGAAAACTGTTTGCACATGCAAAATGTCGTGCTTTGAGGGTTTTAAATTTTCCTACAGCCTGGGCCCTTAAACATGAGAAAAAATTCAAGTTTTTCAGCAGGTATTCATTTGGCATTTTTTAAACTTCCTTTGCTGATAGACTGCATCTCCTTTGTTGGTCTTTGGATCGTGGTGTACTGGCTGCCTCTCACCGTCTCACTGTTCCTTCATGTTTTGTCATTATTTTGAACCTAGAGGTGGATGATTTGGGACAATGCTCATTGTACCAATTTTTGCTTCTTACTATTCACTCCTTAACTGTCAGTTGCTGTCTTTCAGATTGTTACTTACTGGTGGGGTTTTTTTCCCTAGAACTTCAGTGTAGCCCTCTATAATGTACTTTTGACAACTGCATGTTTGATGAATAGATATAAAAATGCTGACTACTTATTTTGTTTACAACTCTAAATTTGCATATGGACAGAGTGCATATGAACTATAACGTGTAGACTCCTTATGAGCGTCGTAAAGGAAATTAATGAATTTGCAGGAATCAGGGGGCTGAGTTAGAAATTTAAAAATTCTGAATTGGCTTTGTTAATTGTTAGATGGTCATAAATTGAGGATGGTTATCAGATTTTCAGATATTCAGATACAGTAGATAAGAAATGATGACTGGGTACATTTTTCAAGCTTAGAATGGATGCGAAGTTCCTAAAATGTTTCTTTTTTTATCGTCCATCCCAGTTTCTTTTCCTCCAGGCCGGGGTCAGAGGGAGTCCAGACACTCCTTAATATCATTCGCTCTATTGAGGTTGGTGCCATTTCACTGTTACTGCTGTAGACAATCAGCAGTAACTTACTTCATTGGAGTCATTTGACCATTGTCGTGTTTTACTTACCTGTTCATTTAAAATGTGTATTTTGTTTCAGATTGTCAATGTGGATTCCAGATTGACTGCCAAAGACCTTCTTGATTGTTTCTCACAGCAAGAATATCGGTACGAGACACACACTATATATATTTTGTTGATATAGAGCATACATTTAAATGGTCACTCCTTCATTCCTGGTAAATCTGATGCATTTCTCCACACTGTCTACAACAAGTGGAATCCTCCCATTCTCAATTGTTATTTAGAAAAGGGAATTAGTGTGGTTTTAGTTTTCAGGACAAGCCTAGAATACATGTGAACCATTTTCCTGTGTAGGCTTAGCATATTAAATCTAATGAAACAGATCCATCACTGCCCTGATGGGACATCGTACCCGCTGAGTTTGATGTAAGCATCTAGCAACGACTTCCTGCTGAGCGGACATCACAATCAACAAGCTGTCAGGTTCTCTGATTTCTAGCACTCTTTGTTGCAGCATGCCTGGGCATGTCTATGTTGATTTTCCTTTGTAACGGCCGATACTCTCCCATAACAGCCCCATCGTAACTATTCCTCACTCACCAGTGTATTCATGGCAATGCACCCCCCTACCTAAAATAACTACTCACCCCACTGACCTCAACATGATCCCTCCATTCTAGCCACTCATACCGCCTCCTCCTTCCCCGGACTAAGCTCAGCACCATTGGTGATCGGGCCTTCTGTTCTGCTGCCCCTCGTCTGTGGAATGCCCTCCCTGACCATCTGAGGGCTCCACAGACGACTGACACATTTAAAAAAGGACTTAAAACTTTCCTTTTTAGCAGAACCTATAACCTTAATTAACATTGCTGCTTTTTGGTCAGGCTTTTATGTAGTTATTATTTTATTTTTTTATTGATGCTTTTATCTGCTTTTACTTTGTAGCACTTTGAGATTTGATCCAAATGTAAAGTGTATCATAAATTAAATGTATTATCATTATTATTATTATTATTATCATCCACACCAGAGCTCTCACGACAGCATTGGCCATGCCAACTGTTCCAAAGAATTGTGACCGCTGATTACTATTACATACTATTAAATGGCTTATAGCATAATCTCGTCAGGACCTTTGCTTAGCTAAATGGATTTTTAGTGCATTAGTCAACCGCTGTGTGACTGATACGGACGTTTTGTTGTGATATACTGCATTTAAATGTGGAGATAATATGATGTAAACATTATAAAACTGTCATAATTACATAAATGCACATTACAGTTTGCTGTAATGATGAATTGATTATTGGTTATACAGTTATTAGAAAATGAATCACCACACGTTTGTTTTATTATTTAATTAGAGGATCATTTGTCAAGAAAAAGCTAGAAAGAGATGTTATTTTCAGATGGGGGTGGGTAAACAGTTGTCTCTCGCTATGTCCGTCCGTCCTTCATTTTTGTTTCACTCCTATCTCTCAAACTACACACACTAGCCTCACCAAACTTTACACATACAACACTTAACGATAATTGGTTGTGTGTTTTGAACTTTTGAATTTTCTACAAACTCTTCTGTTTCCATGGAAACCTATCAATTGTCCTCTCGTACTGCTCCTACTGACTGCCAGGAGCATCTTGCTGAACATTTTCATGGAACAAATTGACTATCCCTCACAGAATGATGTTTTTATTGCTCTGTTAGTTAAACAGTTAATTTATTTTAATTAACTCTTGAATAAAACTGAGCGCCTTGGTTGTTAGTACAGATAACAGTAAAAATAAATAAATTATGATGAACGCCGACCACCGATAAAACCAAAAGTGCTCGACAGACAATATCTACTTTGCCACCTTATCAGAGAGCATTGTGGGCCTTTAACAGTGACATCACAGCTTTCATTACAACAGGTCACCACTAGAAGATGAAGTTAAGCTGACTGTGATTGTAAATATTTTATTTGTTACATTCCCTGTGCAGTGAGTTCATTATTCTGGCTGGTGAATATTTGATTTCTATGCTGAGAATCGCGGTATGATGTCATGAGTTACATGAGGTCATCGGCGGCCTTTTCCAGGAGCACTTTCAATAGTCAACAGGAAGCGTTCAGTACAAGCCGACCTCAACAGCAGATAAGCTTCAGGAGTTATGAGATATCAGAAATGTAAGATAAGAACTGTTCTGTGTTAGTCGCCACTCTCACTAACAAACACATTTTGTCACAACAAACTGGAAAGTAATCACTTTCATATTTTCAATGCAAGTTTCCAAATGTTCTCCATCTTTAATGGCTTAATTAGAATAACTTGGTACTGCATTTGGAAGTATGTATGGCAGCAGAAGTATAATGTTTAATAATGATCTCCTCTGTTTTTGAGTGTATCTTTTTAACTTTCAAGGCAACCGGAATAAACATTATATACAATCGCAATATAGCAATATTAGCCAATGTATATATATATATATATATGTATGTATATATGTATGTATGTATATATATATATATGTGTGTATATATGTATGTATGTATATATATATATATGTGTGTATATATATATGTATGTATATATATGTATGTATATATATGTGTATATATATATGTATGTATATATATATGTATGTATATATATGTGTATATATATGTGTATATATATATGTGTATATATATGTATGTATATATATATGTATGTATATATATGTATGTATGTATGTATGTATATGTGTGTACATATATATGTATGTATGTATGTATGTATATATATATGTATGTATGTATGTATGTATGTATGTATGTATGTATGTATGTATGTATGTATGTATGTATGTATGTATGTATGTATGTATGTATGTATGTATGTATGTATATGTGTATATATGTTCCTTCTTTAGCACTTTGAGATTTGATCCAAATGTAAAGTGCATTATAAATTAAATGTATTATTATTATTATTATAATAACTCGAAGGCTTATTCAGGCAGTCACAAAAGAGCCAAAGGAACCATCTAAGGAACTGCAGGCATCTCTCGTCTTGATGAAGCTCGGTGTTCATGGTTTCCCCCTATCCATGAGAAACTTGATAGAGACATTGGCGATGAAAAAAGCAGCTACTAACCCAGAGGAGAATATGGCTCGTCTGAATTTTGCCACTGCACACCTTCATGACCCTATTTGTTGCACTATAATAAAATACAATATGCATGAAATTTGTTAACATGAGCCTCAGTGTTTACCATGCACAGGATTTCTTCTATAATTTACTCATTCCTACAACCTTAAACAACCGGCTCCTGCCCCAAAACCCCTTTCAGCATTATTTTTCAATATTTGCACAGTAGTTGATCAAGGGCAGCCAGACAGAAGGACCCTGGAGGAACCCTGCGGCAATGCTAACAAAACTAAAAGGAAAAGCAAACACTCCTAGAAAGCCTGACGCTAATTCATTTTTCCATTGAAGAGAAACTGCTTTGTGCAAGATGAGATGGAGGAATTCTGGTCACATTAAAAATTGAGTCGTAGACATAAATACGGTGTTTTAATATCCTCTATTCCAATAAAATCATGAGGTATGAAATCATTCTGGAAAGCGTCCCCTTTTGAACCTTTCTGAATCCAAACGTTGATGTTCAAATGGAAAAACATTTATTTTCATCAGGTTTTAGACGAACCACATGATCAAAATGTAAAATAAGAATTTAATATACTGCATATAATTGGTGTACAGTGGAAGTAGCTGTTAATGCCAGCAGGTGTTTCAATTATATCCAGTCTGATTGAAATAGAAGAATATTTTCAGATACCCAATAAATAGAGCCAACCACGAGCCCTGAAGCCCACCGCCTGAACGAGGCTTTCAAAGTTTTATTAACACTTAAAAAAGTCATACAATTGGTTTCAGAAACTTACGGCGGGGAGGACTGAGGGTACATTCATTTCCCTAGGTCAGAACACATACACGTTACACAGGGCCGACCATCCTCGTTACCACCACTGTAATCCTTCAAAATAAGAGCACTTCAAATACATGACTCATTATGACTCACTATGACTCACTATGACGACTAGGAGGATGAAGCCGGTGGAGAGCTTCTGCTAAACGTGATTATACGTGAGTCGAACAGTTGTCAGTTATGTCATCTCTATGTATCGTGCGGTTCCATGTTTCTTGTGAATTGCTCCTATTACCTGGGAATGTGCCGTTAATCACCTGTCAGTTACATCGAGGGCTGTTATGTAACACTCGGAAGCAGCACAGCTCTCCCTCTCTGGCTGTACGTTGTCGATCTGGGTCAGCGACTTCCCTTTGCGTCACTAACTCTGGCAGTACATTCAGATAAAAGCAGTGTGACACACAAAGGAGACTGCAGTCATCGGCCACGGAGAATGCCCAAATGCAGCTCCACATCATTCGTGGCAAACTAACATATTCTGGGAGTTGTTGCCTCAACCTGCCAGTTGGAGAGGTTATAAAAACACACAGCCACACATTTGGATGGAGAAGGTTGGATGTAAGAACTGAGGGAGTCACCCCCGCCTCTACTCTTTCTTCCCTCCCTTTCCACCCTGACAGTTATGTAACCCTCCAATGGAAACAAAGCAAAGGAAAGAGGCGAGGAACGAGGTGTCTCGGTGTCTCGCTGCTAAGCAGCCGTTGCCAAGACAGTAGCAGCCAGTTCGTGTTACGTGTTTGTGTCTCTGAAGACCAGCTGTGCGTGTTGTTTGTGCTGTACGGTTTGTCACAGGCAGAAAAATGTGTCTCCGTTCGGGAATGTGTGTGTAACTAGCTAGCATTGAGAGATACAGCTTCTGGAAGCTGCTGGTCCCCCACAGAGGCTCTTTTGTCTGGCATGGACATGCTGTTCTCACCATGTTCAGCTCATAGAGGGTTCCTCCACTTATTATAGTTTGACTTTTTTTTTTTTTGCTTGAAGGGACTGCAGGGATACAATTAGCAAATGTAATATCAAGGTGTAGAAATGAAACAGGACTCAGCATAATATGAAATCTCACTATGGGAGAGGATCACCCCAGCCTACCTGAAAGAAAGTGTTCTCAGAGTTTAGACTCCTGAGACATGCAACAAGAAGAATATTCTACTTGGCTGTAACAAAAATACTTATTCATAATACTAATGTCTTTGTGTCTAATTGATCTGTTTGTTTGTTTCCCCAGGGAGAAGCTGAGAGTTGGAGGGAACCAGTTAATGGAGCTCAAAGTGGCCCTGGATCGTTGTGTAGACACCATGGGTTCGAACATCAGTTTTACTACGTAGCCCTTGTGGTACCAGATCCGGTGAGTCCAAGCTGATGCCCTGAATAAGCTGATTACTGATCACTTAGTGACTCGAACTGAAGTGTCACGTACTTTCCAAAGGCAGTAGAGGAGGAGACACGCAAAGATGTGAGCCAGTAGGTGAAAGAGTTGTTTCCAGAACTGATTCTGAAACATGACATGTTCTGCCCCCTATCATATACTGTAAGTCCCCAAGGACCACGACCATTCATGAACCTTCATTGGAGCACATGGAACAAACTTGTAACACAGTATACATCAACATCAGCCATCCCTCCATTTTCTTCTGCTTACCTGGGTGGCAGCAGGCTAACAAGGGTGCTCCATATATGGCATAATACGGTGCAAAGCAGTATGGGTAGCAGTATATCCACATAATTTTCAGCATAACCTGTTGAATTATGGGAACCCATATCAGCCAGAATTTGTCAGGGGTACATTATATGCAATAAAAATGTCAATAATTAGACTTTCATGTGTTGATGGGGCTCTCATGTTTCTAGTTTTACTCTAAGAGGCACCTGCAATGTAGAGGATCCTGTCTGGGAGCACCAGCGCCTGGATGGGCAGCAGCACCTGACTTCAGTCGTAGGAGGGGGGTACACCATCATAACTACCCTCTCTAGCCTTCAAGACACAGGACGAGCTTCTCTCCTGATGAGCCCCCAACCCACTACCACTGCAGTCGATGCTGTCTTACAGAATTCTCTGCTTGCTCTACTTATATTTTGTACATTGGTTTATGTTTTTTATCAACGGAGCCTGAACGGGTACACGAGGCATTTCAGTATTCATTGTTTATGATTGTGTATGTGGCAATATATGGTCACTATTTTTCAATCCAGACGCTATTTATCAGGTGTTTCCATTTCGTTTAGATTTTGTTCATCCTCATTGAACTATCTCAACTTGGAATGTCCGCATGCCACACTGAAAGCACAGGGAAACAACTAGCCTGGAGAAAAAATCTGCCTGAGCTCCTTAGTTAATCCAAACCTGTATAAACGAGTTTTATTGTCAATGTGAGGTTTCCAGGAAACTAATCGAAACTGCAGAAAGTCACCTCAGTCATTCAATTCATTTCCTTTCTGTAAGCACTTATTATGTTTCAGGCAGGGGAGGGCTAACCCAGCTGACATCGGCAGAGAGGCAGGATACACCATGGACAATTGGCCACTTCAACACAGGGCCAAAGGTCACCTCAGATATCCTGAATCTACACAGTCCTAGGAAAAGTATTTGACCCCTGCGTGTTGTCTTGTATTTTTGGGTATGCCTCACGCTGTCGGATCTTCAAACAAAATTAAACATGAAAGAAAGGCAACGAATAAAAACAGAATTAATTGTTCTAAATAAATATTGTATTTAATGAAGCAAAAATGTTATCTAATACCAACCGGGCTGACCCAAAAAACTACCAACCTGGAGTATTAAGTGGCTGCAGCTGCACTAAACATACCCAGACCTGATTACCCTTCAGTACCAACATCACTGTAGTAGACTATTCTCAGAAAAGATGACTTGTCCGTCTCACCAGTTACTCACTGTCAAAATCAAAAGCGATACAAGAGAAATATGGCGATTGAACTATATCAGCATTGGGATGGGTTATAAAGCTGTTTCTACAGCTCTGGGATTCCACAGGTGAGTGAGACCCGTGATCTACTAGACAACCAAACCCAACACTGAACCTCAACAGAAGTGGGCCACCTTCCTCGTTCAGTCCTGAAAGAAAACATTCAAGGACATACAGGTCTGTCTCAACTCACTAAAAGTCAGAGTTCATCACTCTACTCTTTGAGTAGAGTGACTCCATTGAGATACACTGGTGGAAACTGAAAAGAGCATATCTTGCGAAACAACAATTCTGAGTGGCTGCACTGCAGCAGTTCTGCAAAGAAGCGTGGGCCAAGATTTTACCACAGCAATGTCAGAAATGTATCTCAAATTATTTTTATCATCATTAAATTAGTGTTGGATTTAAGTCACCGCTAAGAGATCAGCAACTTGCTTTGAGTGTGAATACTTCACACCCAAACTTCAAGGTTATCAACTACATTAGTCACACTGGTGACTAATGTAGTTGATAACCTTTTTCTTAATAAAGTTATCAATGGTGTTTGTTCAGGTTGCCTTTGTCTAATGTTTAATTTCACTTGAATACAATTCAAAACAGTTTGAGATGCACATAAAAGCAGCAGAAATGAGAATACTGGAGTCGGTTTGAAAATGTTCTTTTGAAGTTTGCTGTGTTTTTATAAAACAAATGTAAATAGTTTGATAAAGTATAATTTATTGCAAAGTTGGGTATTTCTCATAAGAGATTAATAAATTAAAGCATTATTTTCTTGGATCTATTTGTTTCATTTACATCCATTTTTTTTATTTCCAGTCTATTTCAGCCTCAGTCATCTTGTCTAACCGCTTTACCTGTGGTATTTTCTGCAGGCTTTATTTTAATAAAGCTTAGCAGTGCCTCACGGTGCATGTGCTGCAGGTGATTAGTGTGCAGGGGATCCTGGCGACATGAGATTACATCTGCTGCTGTGACTCACACTTAGGCTGCAGCTTCAGATGTCACACAGGAGCGGGGAGGGGAGCTGGCCCAGACCATAATGAAATAGCTTTTATTGAACTTTTCATTTAGTTATATAATTTTGCCCCATGCGATGTATCTGTTGCATAATATGCTTTTTTCTTAGTCGTAGAGAACTCACCTGATATTTCGAACATTTTTCTGAATTCATGCCAGGACTGCGTGTGCCAAAGGAGTCTATATAATGTAAAAGCTAACTTAAGAGTTTTTAGTGAATCCAAAAGGGTTGGGAAAATGCAAGGCCAACTCGGGATTCTGATTAGACTTGCTCTCAACTATCCAACAAAGGAGGGAAAATGGCAGTGTTGATTGAAAAAATACAAAAAAACATCAGTGTTAAGTATTCTGCACCAGTTTCCATAATTCAGCTATTGAAGCAGATATGATCAGAGGCTAACTCGTGAATGGGCTGAAGCTGGGACTCTAAGCTGAATGACAGGCAGGGATTCCTGAGGTCATGCAGAAGCTGCTGCTCTTAAGGACTTCTGCCCCTTTATTATAATCTCCCCTCAAAGACACTTATCAGAAATAAACTGGTTTAGTTTGGTCGGAAACCGGTGGTCACCTCTTAGCAACCAGGACTCTGTAATAGAGTGATATCATGGAAAGCAGGAGTCAAAGCTGGGAATTTCACTCACCGCTACTGAACTCTGACGTAAGACAAATGTCCCAGACTGTTCCTGCTAAAAGGAAAAGTATGGGGGATATAAATAATCAGGAACCCCTCGGAAGGTACAATATTATTTCTGTTATACTGCATCCATCTAATACATATTTATAACTAAATACTTTGCTAGTTTGGTGAAAACTGATTCAAAATAAAACCACATAACGGGCACCAACACACAAACTGGATCCGCAGACTCATTCAGTTAACCCGAGGTCAGCAATCTCATTCAATTCTTGACCGTTATAAATTATGCTTTTTGGCCTTGGCTAAATAAATGTGAAAAGAAGAAATGTTTCTTCTATCAAGTAAGTGCATTGCCTTCTCAGGATTTGAAAGACCCTGCTTGTTGTATTCAACAGTCCAGTGTGTAACCTGAACAGCATCTGAAACTCCAAATCAAACTCTTTGATGGTGCAGTGGATATCCGCTCGCTTAATTAGTTAAAAAGCATTAATCTGTAAAATAATCTTTATGACATTTAGGTGGGTTGTGAAATCCTTATTACCATGGGTTCTAAATTATCCTCTAAGTTTTTCCAAACTTATGTATTCAACCATGTCTAGCACAATGGCCCAGTTAGAAAGAAGACTGAAAACAAAAGTAAGATTTAAATGATTTATTAATTAAGAAATGTTACAAATGTGAGTTTTTTTTCCTGCTCAAACATTCCTTCCAGAAGAATCTGCCAATGCCTGACACTTTAAAACACAAAAGAAAAACAGGATCATCAGCAAGCTGCATGTCTACATACATCAGCTCATTAAATCACAAAAACAGAAGTTTGGTGAGCAGAAGCCTGATTGTGCGTGTGATGTGTGCGGGGAAAAAAAACCAACCTAAAACTGGCACTGGTTAGATTCACTGACTGTCTGCTTCTAATTTTATTTCATCATTAGGTAAATCAGCAGTGTATAAAAAATATAAAAAGGCCATCATTTAAGACTGAAAAAGCAATCCAGCTAGTTTAAAATGACAAAAAAAAAAGAAAAGAAAAAAAAGAGACAGGTGTTAATAACTCGCACGGAAGGCTTCAAACCTATGACCTTTAAATATGTGAGCAAAATTACAAGAAATATTCTTAAATAAACTTTCCAAAGTCAATAGCCACCACTCCATACGACCACCGTCTGATAGAACAAAAATAAAGAGTTCATATTAAACCCAAAATCAAAGCGACAAAACCTTCAAACTCCGAGAAAAAATTAAATGCACTAAATGTGTTAAATGTTGGCATATGACAAAGAATTAGGAAAAAAGCAAAAGTACAGCTCAATAAACATTGAATGCAATATGCAAAGGCTTCATGTTGCTTTGGGCAACCCCTCCCCCCCAAAATATAAGCCAGTCTTCACTGAAGACCCCTCATCCCAACAATTTCCACAGATCTGCTCACACACACACACAAAACGCCACGAAGCACGATTACGTCACTAAGCCTGTTAGTTTGGAAAAAAAGTGATGCACGTTGAAGCCCCTTCCCTCCGCCCTGTCCACCACCTCTTTAGTCAGAGAGGAGAGACAGGGTCTTGGTGCAGTCGTTCCACTCGTCCGTCTCAGGGTTGTACACCTCCATTGTGTTGAGGAATTCGTTGCCATCGAAGCCGCCCACGGCGTAGATGGTTTCGCCCAGCATGGCCACGCCTGCGTTGCTGCGAGAAGATGTCATGCTGCCCAGCATCCTCCACTCGTTGCGGGCGGGGTCATACATCTCCACACAGCGGAGTGCATGGGAACCATCGAAACCACCGACAACAATCATTTTACCTGACAGAGGAAGAGCAGTGAGTATCCACATAATCTGACAAAATGTCAGCATTCCACCAGAAATGTATTAAATCAACACCTTCTAGTTATTAACAGGCTCCTAATGTCAGCTTCCCCACACTTAACCTCCTTCACACTCACTGTAAACACTAAAAAACTGTTTGTGGTCAGAAGGCTCACCTGCATGGACAGAAACGCCAGCCCCCCTTCTCGCCACATTCATAGGGGCGACCAGTGTCCAGGTGTTGTTGTCAGGGTTGTAGCGTTCCACAGTGTTCAGGCAGTTCCATGACTCCGCCCCTCCAATCACATACATGAAGCCATCCAACTCACACACTGCAGCCTGGTGTCTCCCTAAAAACAAAGATGGTTAATCAAAATGACTAATTTTCCTGCAGGCAGCAATAATATCCAGATCCTGGGCTGTTCGCTGATCTTCCTATTTTTGTGTCTCATTCAAACTCCAAAAATACTTTTTACTGAAAGTAATTCTTTTAGCTGACTATTAGATCCTGTTACACCTGGCAAAGGCAAATAGAATATTTTGAGTGGATGTGGACACATACTGATGTTAAGGGAGCCACAGTTGGACCAGGTTTTGGTCACGGGGTCGAAAGCATCACAACTCTTAAGGCCCTTCTGCCCACAAGGGTCCGATCCTCCGACAACATAGAGCTTGTTGTTCAGTGAGCAGACACCTTCAAAAATAAGAGACAGGAATGAGCTTACAAAGAAATGTAGACATGCACGTCTTTAACTCAGACCGCTTTCAGCGTCTGCCTGCATAGAAATTATTAAATTGAGGAATTTAATCAATAAATCCCTGGCGTGAGGCTGACCTGCATTGCAGCGGTTTGTCCTTAGTTCTGGCACTTGGACCCATTCATCAGCATGTGGATCGTACCTCTCCCCGCACCTCAGCTCATCAGAATGTCCGTTTGATCCTCCAATCACGTAGAGCTCACCCTGAGCCAGAAGGACAAAGGGACACGTCACTTCATGACCAAACACCAACCTGACTCTTATTTGAAGATGAATTTGCAGAAGTCCAT
Source organism: Lophius piscatorius (assembly GCA_009660295.1). NCBI lineage: Eukaryota > Metazoa > Chordata > Actinopteri > Lophiiformes > Lophiidae > Lophius > Lophius piscatorius. The sequence goes on from VRLP01000325.1 coordinate 156,461, forward strand.
CGGAACAAGTCATTTTAGCTTTAGCTAATCTCATCTACCACAGCTTATGATACATTTTAGATATCCTTAAAAGTGAAATAGCAGGGAGAGAAGAAATTGTTTAACCTTGAAGAGGATCTGGATAAAGGACTGGAGTCCCAACCACTTTCTTCAAACAAAGGTTTTTTGTTTGTTTAACACATCGTCAGGTCTGCTTAATCTCCTTGACAGATTAAGACGACACTGGATGGATGACTGGGCATTAACCCAAAGGGGAAACCAATCTTTGGCAAATGTACGTGCTGTACCAAGTCCCTGTCATCAAAACTGTTTCGGAGAAACTCTGCCAGACAACTTTTTCAACAGAAAGCAAGAATGTCGATGCTTAGTTCCTTTTGGAAGACTATTGTCTAATTTATTTTAAACTGTTGACACTGCTCTGACATCATATAGTTGCACATGTAGGCCAATAATCAAAATATGGTGTAAGTCTGGAGTCACCAGTTTGAGATTACGTGGAATAGTGAACTTTACCATAAGAACAGCCATTTGGAATCGAGCCCTCGGTGTCCGCATGGGAGCTATGAAGGTCCAGTGGTCCTCTTTGGGGTGGTAACACTCAACAGTCCTCAGACATTCTTCTCTGTTGTATCCTCCTGCAGAACTCACAGATACACCTTGTTACCACACAGCTCAGTGGTCATTCTATTCTTACATAACTGCTGATGACACCTGACTGCACAAAGACACTCAGGGCCTCAAGAGAAGTTAGTATCTGAATAATAAACAATGTAGCCCGTAGCTTCCCGCGGATCACAACACCATTGTATGTCCTCTCACACAACACAAAACTGGTTTCTCTCCCAACCCTGTTTAGAGCTGACCTGCTGCAATGAGTCTCCCATTCAGGGCTGCAGTGCCCAGTCCAGAGCGAGCATAATGCATGGGTGAGAGCGGTTGCTCCTCCAGCTCCTCTGGCTGGGCCTCGAAGCTGAGGCTCTTTGTCAGGCAGGGGGTGGCAGAGGGGGAAGTCTGAGGGCTGCTGCGTCCGTGCAAGAAGATCACACACAAGACGCTGTCCAGCACAGCCAGACACAGGTGGGTGTTGTCTAAAAGGGAAATAGGAGTGATTTTAGTCGATTGAAGTATTTAGCATCAGAGATGTGAACAGTACATTTCCAAAGAAATATTTGATTGTACTGTGACATATTAGGTTCATAAAGACTTACTTGTGGTCTTCTCAGAAGCAATGTACTTCCACTCTCTCCTTGTGGTGCGTTTTGGGGCGTTTGCTGCTTGGTTGGAGGGCGACAGGCTTCCTGAAGAGCTGCAGCTCATCTGTCTCTGGGTGCTCTCCCGTACAGGTTTCTTCTGCAAGAGCACAGTGCAACTACAGGAGCCGAGCTTGCCCACAGACCCACTAGTGGCCGACCACAACTACACAGAACCCCAATCTAAAATTGTAATCCAACTTGTGTAACAGAGATGTGACACCATAAACCCGAAGTATGTATTACAGTCTCATGTCATCTGAAGTCAACAACACAGCACTGCAAACGATTCTGAGACCAAATAACACTACAACTACTTCACGAGGGGTAAAACCTGCGAGATCCACCAGTGCCAACACTCAGTTGGATTGGGCAAGTTTGAAAATCTAAATATAATTTTGATAAATGTTCAATGGCATAACAAACAAGCATCATAGCTCATTTGTTGCTAGTGTACTGGCATTAGTTGGTGGCCTTAAAAAAAGCCAGAGCTACTTTTAGCCAGACACAGGCTTGTAGTATTTTTATGCATGGCCAGGCATAATCTGTACACTAAGGCTAGACACTGCCAAGCAAAATGTGGTATTGACTTAATCACAGTGTAGCCAGGCACAAGCTGTTGAGTACCTGCACAAACTGAAGGTGGTCCTCCTCGCCACCAAACACATCACTGTGCCCCTCAATCACCAGCCCTCCATCCACCAGCTTATGGTCAGGTGAGTAGTACAGCGTTTGCACCTGAAAGACAAACAGGAACAACACACCTATGTGGCTGTCTCCATGGCAACACTCTTGAGAGGTAATGAGGAGAAGGGCAGTGCTGTAAAGAGGAAAGGGGGGGAGAGAGATGAGGGCCTGGATCTTCAGTTGCTTGACTGGAGAGCTTTCCTTTTAAAAAAGACACACAAGCCGTTACCACTGCTCACAGTGGGTTAAGAGTTTTGGCTCACGAAGGTATCTCGTGGTGTCTCTCCTTCATTTGCATCTATAAAAAGAGGGAGCTGGTGAAGAATGAGAGGCTGCAATTGGAAAGATCCTCTGTGAAATATGGAGGAGAGGAGGGGGTGGGGTTGCAAATAACCTTCCTTTCACCTCTGCTGCTTGGAAACAGGTCCTCTAGCTGAAGTGCTGGTCATTCTGACGGCAGCCACAATAGGCAGTCATGTCCAGACGATTTAAAAAGGTAGAACTCTTGTAAAAACTAGCACTCCAAACCTGTTTTTTTCCCCAATATCATCTTAAACGTGAGAGGAAACGGGTTCTTTTGTACGGTTCGCGCAATACAAATGTGTAGAAGTCACTGTGATTCCCATCTGAGTGTTGGATTGTATGGGGGGGGGAAGCAGATGACTGACAATTTTACAAAAACCTGATTTGTTCATAAATGTACTATCTACTATTATTAAAGGTTGCTCAACTATGCTGATGCTGTGCAATGCCATTTCTGTCCAATGCAAAGTTTAAACGGTTCCATGAAACAGTCGAGGACTGTATGAGAATATATTGTTTAGTCTAGAAGCAGTCGATGCATTTATGGCTTGTGGGGATTATGTTCTGATAAGTACAGAAATAGGATGCGTCTGTATCTGTCGCATTGACAGATGGAAGCAGTGTTGCTTGGCTGCAAAGAGAGGTTGCTGAGAGGCAGTAGTGCCCCTCTCCTTCTCTTTTCTCTGACTCATTACCCTCGTGGCTCAGTCCTGGTTCCTCAGTCTGGTCCCCTGCTGCTGCTAATAAACCTACAGGAGAGATAAATCAACGGGGAGGAGTGCCTGTTAGTGCTGGAGCAACAAACACTCACCTGCTCAGATAATAAAGTGTCAGTGAGATGGAGGAAATGAAGGTCAGACCTTTGAGAACCTATATTTTTGTCTTTCAGAGAAGAGCAGTGTGATATTTAGATTGGGCTGCATGTAAACCAACTCCCATGACCCAAATAAGAACAGTAGAAACAGAAAACCAGAGCCAGCAGTGGCTCTTTTTAGGCTCACCTCTAATTTGTCGTAGGGTTCAGGGGTACAGAGTTTCTTACTGCAAAACCTCAACAAATCAGAGGGAGAAAACAACAATCCTGACAAAGCAGCATGTCTGCAGCATGCCATTTCTACTTCAGCCCCCTTAATGACTTCTTACTGTCAGAAACAGAGGGAGGCAAAAGGGCACGGCAAGATTTCAAGACCAGTCTGAGAGTTGAGAACCCGGTACTGACCTCCTCCATGAGTCGTTCTAGTTGGTCTCCGTTCTCCCAGAGGCTACGCTGTACCCAATTGAGGACTTTTGCGTAGAGCTTGCCATTGCTGGGCAGAATGAGGTTGTCTTCTAGCATTACTTCTAACTGTAAACGCAAATGAAACAGCAGTTAGATTGACATACTAGGACTAAGGAGAAGGCGAAACAGAGAAATTCATACATTGTAAATGGTATAACAATCATGCTGGTGTATAATTCACTGGACGAATGGCACTTCACTGCTTGTATAGCTGCTTACTTATAGAATTGTGAAATTGTTCAGCCGATTCTCGTTGCTTTGGGACAACTGAAAACACAACACTAAATGTGTGTGGATTGACCACTATTTGAAATCTAAGTTAATGCCTGTTGATGTGACTCATGTAGAATATCAGTAATTAGCTAATAGACAACTTACAGTCAATTTTTCTGGTTTACTGCAGAGGATCGATAGAGATGGGAAAATAATAGTAATTTAATAACACATTAAAGAAATGATGTAGGAAAACACACATGGCACTAGCAATATTTGTGCTGATGTGAACAGACCATATGCTCTACCACAGCTCAATGCGAGACATGAAGTTTAAATGTAACTAAAAGGAAAAAATAAGCAAATCAAAGTAGCCAACTATGAGATGCACATCATTGAGGGTACCTACATATCAAGTGTGGGAAGTGGCATTGAGATTTTGATTGTTTGAGTAGATGTGGATAGACCACTCCCCACCATCAGGGAAATTCTCCCGTTGGCAGAGGCATAAAAATGCTTACCAAATTTCTAATGCACCAACCAATCACTGATGCATTAGTCCCATGTAAGACAATACTTAAGCAGTATTAAAGTAAATGCAAGTTAATTTATGACAAAAAATCTCAACCAGAGACTAACCTACCATGTAAAGTTAACATGGTAAAAAAAATACCCTACACACTGTTCCCCCCCCTGTGTTGTTGAGTCCCCTGCCCTAAATATATTAACAGCTGGATTTAGCAGCAGTGAAATATATAGGCAGGAAACCTTCATTAGTACAACTGTTCTTAATCTTGCTTTTAAGTCAACAGTCCAAATACACAGCTTAACCTCATATGCCTTGTTCAACTGGAGATGTTCAAGGCGGACTAGTTTTAATGCAGGATTGAAGGATGACTAGCATTCCAGGGATTCTTGTCAATATTGACTGTATGTATATTTAATAGTTCTTGCTGCTCTTACAAATTACCATGGGTGATTAAACTCCCAACTTTGTTGCCGTCTAACTTCATCATCTGAGAACTGCACCAGCTCTGCAAAGTCCTTCATAAATTTACATAGAACAAATTGAGCAGATGTAATCAAGTACCTTGAGACGGGGAAGTTTGAGGAAGTCTTCCTGTTCAGACACTACCAGTAGATGGTCTTGTATGAAGGTATCCACCTTAGCTAAAACTCTCGCATCTGCCATAGCGCTGGCAAAGTTCCGGAAAGAGATGGCGTTGTGGCAATCCATCTTAGATAGCAGGTAGTCACCACAAATCTGAGAAGGGAGCAAGATAAGCTTAAATTTGTAAAATATGTTCTTTTTACCTGTAAAAAATTACCAGTAACCAATATCATTGCCATGGGAAATTAACTGATTAGAAACCATACTTGTTTGACTCGCTCCATCTTGAACCTTTTGGCCGCCGAGTACACTTCCTTGACCAGTTCCTTGTCTGCCTTTAGCCTGTGTAACACAAAAAATTAGAAAAAGAGTTTGCCAACAATTCCAGGAAATAATTTTGCTCTGATAAGATCAGTAGCAAAAGGTAAAATGTGCTACTAACTGGGCAGTGTAGGCATAGTTGAGCAGGATCTCTACAGCTTCAGGGTCCAAGTCCTCAAAAGTGACATGTGCGACGCCGTGTGGCTCATTGTCACTATTAAAGATCTCAAACAGGTATGGACTGCAGCAAGCCAGAACAGCTCTATGAGCCATCAATTCATGGCCACACACCTAGAGCAATTGAAATTCAAACAATCAGTAAAAGAACAAGGTAAATGTTTACCTATACAGAACATGTGCCTGAAGGCAACAGGATCATTTGTTAAAACATGAAGTGAGCAGATTGCCCCGCAGCCCCTATGGAATTATGAAAATGGTGGAAAGCGTACGTAAAGCAAGATACTTAAGCATGAATCTCTCCAAATGGCTGTTCCATTAATGTGTGAATGATTATTGCTCCTGGTGAGCTCGTGCCCTGCATGTTAGCCTCTGAATCTACTGTTGAATGTTGGCTTCTGTTAAGTGTTTTGAGTGTTTAATAAGAGCAGAAAAGGACTATTTAAATACAGTCTATTCACACTGTGAGGTCCATCCTAGTCCCCAATGGGACATCACTTATGTTTCACATATTATCAAAGGTTGCTTTGAGGAAGTGAATGACCCATATGTGACAGCATATGTGTTTGGATTAAGCATACCTGCAGTCTAACATCACAGAACTGACCACTCTTTCTCAGAGCATTCATTTTGGCCACAGTGGAATCCAGGAAACTCTCATCCTCAAAGATCAAATAACCATTTGGAATCATCTTGGTATATTTTTTGTTGGCAAACCTGTGAAACAGTGACAATTAAATACACAAATATACTTTTATGTAATGGATGTCTGTATTAATTTATAACCAGTGCGGGGGATTAGGATTATGTGTCTGTAAAGTTCATTGTGCATTACAATCTGCCCTATGCATTAGTCATGGCCTTACCTAATGGAGAATAATACAAATCCAGGGAAGTACCACTGTTGAGAGTAGAATAGGAACTGAAGGTGGATCCCAGGCAACGCAGACCGAGATCACAGAGGACGCAAAGTCTTCACCCAAGGAAAGGGATGGATGTTAGAAGTAATTCCAGTTGACTTAATGGCCGTGTGCAGGAGGAAGAGAGGGAACAGCCGCACGGACAAACTATCAGGCTTGAAGCGACTGTAATCAAGTCCTCGGGATCCCGTTGGCTATAGAGTTGTACTTTTTCTGTGTTGGTCATACATTATAACCTAGGAGAAAAAAAAGAAAAAATGTAAGAAGCTACATGCGTTTTTTCATTATTCTTTTAATGAATATAAAGTCAAACGTCTTTTTCAAAATGTATGCTGCATATTCTTGGCAGCCATGCAATGCAAGCATGAGTCAGTTCCCCGTGGTAAGTCGAGGCAACCTTGAGCATGGACTGGCCTCACTCCCATTCTCTCAGCGTCTATTTCACATGCCCTTTTCCAAGCATGAGGTGGAGTTCAGTGTTCCCATATTCCACACATGAATATTAAATTCAACAACAGGCAATCTGTTCCAAGAGTCATCTGTCAATTCACCTAATCATGTTATACTTATTGACTTCCATAAAAACATCTGAATTTAAGTCTAATATGATGAATAACCAAAAGGCATCAATATCACCAGCTATGGTCATGACTTAGATTTTCTTACAACACCTTCCATTTGGATAACATCCACACCTGCTGCTACGATCAACAAGTCCAAGCAAGATTATTTCAGCTATCCCCCTCGTCTTCAACTCTGTCCAGTCTGTGAAACATGCCGCAGCAACTATCTTATATGACAAGGCCCTTTGGCTAGCTCCTCCCCAAAGGAGCCCTTCCTCTAAATGCAACTGCACGTCAGCCCTACTAACTTGTGGTTGGCCGTGGTAGGTACTTTGGATCCATATGCCACACACACACACTTGCTATAACATCCATTCCGTTGTGATATTTCATTCCGATATTTAATAGTTCCAATCTCACTAGCCATTGACACTCAAAGCCTTAATTTATCGAACAACGCAGCCTCAAAGCCTAAACTAATCTTACAGATATTTCACTTTTGGATAGAAAATAAAAATGTTAATTTTGGTGCTAACTGGCATAATTTTATGCCTAGCCAGCATAATATCTGTAATCTACGCGAGTGAAGTGATTAAATGGCACAGCAATTCCAAACACTTTATTGCCATTCCATATGGGGAGAGAGGATGAACGGACCACAGCAGCTGCTCCATAGTCTGAAATTGTACCCTCTACCCACCACTCATGTAACAGGACGTTCCCGAGTAGCCTTACTGTGAGAGAGTGTTCCATACCTAACATGCATGCTATACGTATTAGAAAAAAAAAATCTATGATTTAACAAACTGCTGCACATTAATTATCCATTTGGCTAAGAAGAATCATTTATCAAAAATTACTTGAGTGTGTTAGAATCAGGCAAACAAAGAAGTCATCAGCAAACATGTAACAAAATGTGACATAATATGACAACTCACAGTATCCCACAATTCTGATGAAATTCTGCAATGTAGTATACAAAGCTTCTGAACCTACAACCTATCCCATATGTTAAAACAACACTCCAGTCTCCATGCTCATAAACATGTCAAACACCACTACTGCATGTGACAGTGTTCACCACACGTTTAAAAGTAATGAAAAATCCAAATCTGAAGGGGGAAAAGCAAACATTTACACAGCAATAATAAATGGATTAAATATACAACGAGAAGGTGCTAACTACATCAGCCCGAAAGAGGAATAAAAGGGCAATAAAAAATGTGTGCATTTGCTCTCAAGGAGGTACCTTTCAACATTTGACAGGAACCACAGTCAGAAGAGTTTTAGTGCTGACTAGATAGCTGATTATCCTGTTTTGTATGAAAGTTGAAAACACTGACATTCCATCCTGCAATAACCGTTTCGGCTTTCAAAATAAAGTATGCGAAAGTTGATTAGTATGACACTGAATACTTTAGGGAAGGGCGCCAGATTTTTATGGATAAATACACCAGCCAGATGGCACATGCCATAATACGGTCAGCTAATATGGCACTTAGCAACCCTTACAATGAACCTGTACTGATATCTGAAATTCACTGTCTATGTGTGGATGGAGGAAGCTGACCCAGTTTCGGGTAGTTGTGCAACATCTGGCAAAATACTTTGTGTCAAAGTTCAACTCCACATGGTTTAAGGCCACTCAACTTTGCTCCCCCCATATGATCACTTTCACCGACACTGGACCAGGGAACCCATTCACTCGGCTCTCTGGGTAATTCTTTGATACAGGATTGCTGCTTTGACCACAGCCATGCCTCAATAATCATGGCCAGTTTTGTTGAGCAAGCGGCAACGGTCAGTTGTTCAGGATGTCACTCATGTATTTATTTATTATAAAAGGTTTTCAGCTTAATAAATTGCAGTCCTCTACAGACATAGTTGCTCCTTTGGTCACTTATGTGGCCAAAGGAGCCAAATAACAGAAAATTAAAGATTGAGAGGACAGGATTAGAATAGCAACCACGAGTGTAGGAATCTATGTGCGGAACAAAATAGGTAGACTTGGCGAGATGTAAATGAAAGTACAGATTATGAACATGGGATTGAAAACCATGGAACAAAGGAGAGCTAAAGCCACAAAAGAGAGAGAAGAGAGAATGTTCGCAACTTTGTCACGGGGGGGTGGGGGTAGCAGCTTTGAATGCATTTTCTCCTAATTCTTCCATCTGGCTAATCAAGTACAAAAAGTGCAGGTCTGACTCTGAACAATCAGTGCTTGTTTGACACCCCTCCAGCGGTGAAGAGAGGCACTGCTGAATATTTCAAACACTTTATCCATGTGGAAAACTACCACTTGGATTTAATGCATCATTGACAAATCGAACCTGGTAAGGGAGCTAAAAGTTATTTGTGCCTGTAAAATGTAAGAACTATTATATCCTTCACTGAAGCAGTACCCAAATTACGGTAAAAATGTAGTTGCAACCACAAGCTCTACAGAATAAAAATTAAGGAATATATCACGTGTGTCAGACTCCAACCCAAGCATATTTCATCACCACTTTAGAAAGTAAAAATGAACATGATGGACTGAGATGGTCAGAGTGTTTTTACCACATTACCTATTGATAAGCCTTGGAGAGCACGACAAACATGTTCCCTTTCACAAAACAAGTTTTAAACAAATGTATTTTATTCGACGGTTTGACGCATGGTCGGTAGCCACAAAAAAGAGAAAGAAATAGACCATCACATATGATCATGACTCAGGGCTAACATCAGGAGACACTGAAGCACTTAAAAATCTCGGTCAGACAAGTCCGACATAATATAGTACTTTACGGGGATCGAGTAAAGAATGTGCCCATGCTGGGTTACAGCACCAGCCGCCTAACAGCGTTAAAACATTCAATTGGGCAACCAGTATGTCACGTTTGTCTATCGGCTCCAAAGCAATGCCATTTATCCTCCTTCCTCCTCCTCCTCCTCCTCCTCTAGCGAAGCAGCTAATGAGTCTAGGCCCCGATAACTGGCGATCCGCTAGAAGCCATAATATAGCTAAGTCGATGCATAAGGGCAAGCACAAGAAACTGGGTCAGGGCCAGCATCAAGAATCTGAGTTGAAACGTATAAAATGCTAAGATTGTAAAATGAGGCGTGACTTGGTGCTCCCAGCGGGACGCCAGCAGTCAGGCTGCTCCGAGATGGAGAGTTCTGGAGATGGTGCACGTTAGGTTAGCCTACGAGCTGAAGAACCTGCTGTTTAGCGAGGTCTGCAGAGCCTCGCGTCAGCTGAATTAATCAATGTAGGCCATGATGAATTCATTCTACCGTTTGTTCGTTTCGGTGCTCCACGCCAAAACGATCTCCACCGTTCCGTCAGATATTCCACGTCGTTAGTGCACGCTAACGTTAGCTACACGCTGAGAACGGCGGGTTTTTACATTATCGCCGTTGTAACGTTATTTATCACATGTTTAACTTTTTCTTTCTATCACAATGTAAAATAGATATCCCAATCGTAGTTAATGACATTGATATCAGATTAAACTAACCTGTATATTTAAAGTGTTTCTTACGGTAAACCTGCGTTAACCCGACAAAGACGTCACACCGCATGGTTTATACATTTCATACAAAGAGAAAAACCTTACCTGAGGCGTTTGACAGCAAACTATATTAGACATATTTAATGTGAATTAAAAGCTGGTTGGTTCGGAGCAAAGAAGCAACGCGGCTACAGGCACGGTTTGCTGGGCGAGTAGAGAGGCTTGTTCCTCACAGTGGCGAAGGACAACCACGCACGATCCAGTCAAGACTAGCTCTGGCGGAATGGCCGGACCCTGGTGACAGGAAACAGCGCGCGCTCCCAGGAAAAAATCCCCTGTGAGACCGATCACGCGACTGCGTCATAAAAAGTGGGCGGTCTTACAATGCTTCTATCTATGAAAGGCACCTTTCTCCCTTGCTGTTACATTTTGTAGTTATTCCTTTTACATTTTGTATTGGTACGTCAGCATGAATGCGCATATGAACTAATTCTATTGTTCAACCAGCAGTTGGGGGGGCCGCTGCTTTTGCTGCAACAGAACTTGAGAATCATGCTCCAATAGGATGTGTAGTTTCGTGTGAGGCAGATTAACCTCAGAACGATTACATTTTAATCATTTTAATAATATATTCTTATAAAACTATTAGAGTTTATAAAGTGTAATTATTATCAATTATTCTATAAATAGCATTATTCTATATGAAAGCGGAGAAACGATCAATTATAGTAAGAATAAACCCAAACATGTGTGCAATGATCTGAAAAAGTTTGGTATTATTTGACAACGTCAAAGATTTCCGTCTAAAATTCACTATTCACATTTAAGCCGTTTTTCAGACAGCCCATTTGGTCTTGATTCGTGATGGCTCATGGTAAAACATTCAGACTTACAGTCTCTCCTAGAAGCCTTTACCAAAAAAACAAACACAGCCCGTGAATGAACTAGCCAGCAATATTGTCGGTGAGATCGCTATCTGGTGTAAAATTCGATTTGAAAAAATCGCTCTCTCGGACTTGTTTCTCGTAAAATCGACCCCCCTGCTTTGTTTTTCGTTCATGTAGCCACCATGATGGCGGCGTATCCTCGCTTTCAGCCAAAATTGACGTCACAGGAAAAGCGGCCACACTCGAAATCTAGGCTTTCGTACAGAGTATTTAGATAAGTCATAGGCAACGAAATACATTATCGTGGGAAACACTATTTAGCCATTATTTTATAATAAAAGATAAAATAAGACAATTTTTAACATTTGTGTAAATGTTTTTTCAATTCAAATTTTTCAATTAATGATTTGATTTAATTCAAGAATGAGGTCTAGGATACAAAACGCCGAAATGAGTTTCCTTCGGAGGGTGGCTGGGTTCAGCCTTAGAGATAACTAGGTTGCCTCCAGAACGCCTCCATTTGGAGGCTTTTCAGGCACATTGAACTGGGAAGAGACCCAGAGGTACACCAAGAACTCGCTGGAGGGACAATATTTTTCGTCAGGCCTGGGAACGCCTCGGTATCAACCAGGATGAACTGGAGAGTTATGCAACGGAGAGGGATATCTGTAGCAACCCGGCTCCGAAGTGAATGAAAATAGAGGGCTGGATTTGATTTAATTTATTACATTTCTAACCCCCACCACTGCAACTAATACTATAATTAATAATGTTGAAAAAATTTGATTAAAACTTTTATTTAAAAACAACTGCTACTAATAAAAACAACACTTATTCTTATCACTGTTGTTGTTTTTGAAGCGATTGATTTTTTTTTGGCTGTGGTTGGTAGAGACAGATTTTGGAAGCTCACCATTGTATATTGACAATGATTGTATAAACCAGTCGACTAAAATAAATAAATAGAAAAAGAACAGGCTCCACCCCACCACTGCTGCACCGACGTCATGTAAACGGGGAAAAAAAGGTCTGTCATGAATGAAGAGCTTAGTACCTCAGTACATTAGTAGTTAGATTGGGGGGTAAAAAAATACTTCAATACCATTGTGTCAGATTGGGAATGTATGTGAGATTGGGATTGTGTGGGTGGTTATGTATGTCTGTATTTGTCAACATCTGAAGTTTCTAATTACAGTTTGGTACCAAATGCAACCCAGTGACAGCATACAGACACAGACACATAAAGCCACAGCCTTCCCTGGCTAGTGTTTTGAAAACCACAGTGATAACAACCGAAACCAGAGGTCCAGTCAACACAGATTAGTTTTATCAACACAGTTTTCAAAACAGCCCTTGTGCTGGTATTATCAGCCTGGCATGTTCTTGCAAACAAGTGGGGATGACATTCCATTCCCGACAAGGTGTCAGAGATGACTGCTTGAGGTCAAGAAAAAAGAAATACTGCTATCCATGGATGGTCAGCATCAACATATTTCACCTCTATTTCTTTTCTTCTACCGGTGATTATGTGCGTCTGCAATTTTTAAAGCCCCCGTGGGCCAAGAGCAAACAACAAACTTCAAGGTCATATCACCAAAGAGTTTTTTCAGCAAAACAAATGGAAATAAAGAAACATATTACCACTGCTCGCATGTCTATGCAACTTTTTTTCTTACTGAACAAAAGCTAATGTACAATTAGATATAGAAATTTATAGATGAAAGGGTTTGTTGAATTTACTCGATTTTATTATGTCAGCTAAACCCCATATAATAATTTTCTCTAAATCCAGACAAAACTAAAAGCAACTTGCAGCATCTTGCAGTGGTAAAGGAAACATTATTATGATGTCACGCCGTGAATCATGGCGAAACCTCAACAAAATATAATTTTTAGGATATGACAAAAGCTATATCTGGGTAAAATTTCAGGCAAATATGTCCATTAGTTTTTCTGTAATTTTGCTTTAAATCAGACAAACAAACAAACCAAGTAAAAAAATTATCTCCTTGGTCAAGGTAATTATTAAGTTGAGCTGGACTCAGTTTAACAATAATAATAATTTTGTGGAGCCATCTGACATAAGTAAATTCAAAATAATCCTATTTCATGTTTAATTTGTTGTTGAGACAGTGGCATTGTTATAATCGATACATTTTAGTGTATCTACAATTCTGCATCTTTCCTCGGTTACACAAAGGAGCAAAACGCCATGTAAACATTGAATTATAATGCATCCTAGAAATACCACAACAACAACAATAAGAATAGATTAATTTGAGGTACTGTCAAGATGAATTGTAAATTATATGACAAAACATAACATAACATAACCAAGCAATAAACATAACAGAATCCCTGGATCACCTCCACTGTCATTTTGTGTCTCTTCATCTAATGGGAGAGGTCATTTTTATCAAGTCCTCCACGAGGAAAAGTCTAAAACATACTGGCAGCAGCACCAACGTAATGCATCTTAAAAGCACTCTTCATTTTCTAAATGTCCTGTCCTTGGTAAATTAAAATTCACCATCTGTCCAATCGGACATACTGCTGCTTGGAGCCGCCAAATAAAGCTTGACTCACTGTTGAAAGCACACACACAAGCAGGAGCAGAAGTGACATCATGTCTCATATCACATCCCTTCACAACAGCAGCAGTGACTATTATATGAAAAAAGAGAGATACTAAATGATTTACGTTGGTGATCATCATCATTGGAAACTCACGGTCGCTGGTGTCTTTGATCGCTGACCTGTTATTTCTAAATACTGGATGAGCTCCTTAAGAGAAAACACCTTTGGGTGTGTGCGTTGCCCAATTCTTCTAATTCCAGCAAAATTGGAACTGTCCTCATTTGGCTCAACTGTTTTGGGAACTCTGCCATCTCACTCATTTGAGATTTATTCAGACTGTGTAAATTTATTCTGACAAGGACACTGAATATTTTGGGTATCGATACAGCCGTGGATGATATATTGGTTTGGAGTTGAGTTATTTGGCCTTGTGAAGAATTTTCAGTGACTTATTTACTTTTGAAGGAAATCCTTTAATGTCGCGGACGGCCTGATAAGCTTTTTAGTGATTTTGTTAATCATTAACACATCACATGAAACTGGACTTTTTTTTGTCTATACTGTGGATTATCTACTTAACTAATGTAAATCTTCAGACATGTACGTACACCATAATTGTCACCTTCCTCTCAGTTTGCTGCAGGCAGTATTCAGAACTGTACGTGCCTTTCTGCCATTGAGTCCGGGGCAATGGTAAATTAGAGCAGTCATGTGAGCATGTAGTTACATAGTCCTCTGATAAGGTACTGATAAACTTCAAAACTCATTAAGTTAACCTTCAAATGCGACCAGTGACATTAACCAAACTCCTGGCTTTGCCTGGGGCCAGCTCAAAGGTGAAGAGTAGTATGTCGCTTTTCAAGCATGATTATACATGGACTTTTATTTTGAAAATAGATAATAATCGACAACATAAGTAGTATATATACATATATATATATATATATATATGTATATATTAGTTTGGTTGTACACAATTTGTATCCTACTTTTGCATCTGTGAAAAGCAACGTCACACTTCTTGTGTGTAAGAGGTACCAGACTGTGGAGAATCATGATTATGCCCATATAATCCAGCTTTTTATGTTTCGCTAACACAGATCTGATTCATGCTCCTCTTTTTTTTCTATTGATGGAGAAATCAAAGGTGCCTCACAATAATTAAGTTAATACTAATAAAAAAGCAGTTTCCTAACTGGATAAAATATTCCATCTCTACTGGTCCATATAGGCAATGATGGTGATTTTTGGATTTATACATGCCAAATATCACTTTTTAATCGAAATTATAAACCCCCCTTTACAACCAGTACACACAATCCTAAGTCATATGTCATAAAATCAACAAAGTTCAAAAAAAGTTTTTACCTGTGCTCCTAATATAACAGAGTTATGCAATCAGGTTGTAGATAAATAGTCCACAACCTGAGGCCAACCAACTGTAGCGGTGTAACTGGAAAACCGTGGTGTGATGGGGTGCATATCCAAACAACTCAGTTAAAAACATATAGTACAATAACACCCTCCACCTGATAAAGGCTCCACACTGAGCTGATATCACAGCCTAGTGTTGCACTGATGTCCCCGGAGGACACACAGGCCTCCTTTGAATATATTCAGGACTGAAATTACGTCACAAATGACAGTCAATGTATTTTGACAAAAATCAAATCAGCCTAGCTCTTTCTATTTCCATCCAACACACAAGTGTAGAAATATTCATAGTTGGACATATCTATCTGATTCATACTGCTTTTTTAATATTGTTCGCGTGGCTGTTGATGATTTTTTCATTTTCCCAGTGGGAATTCCTTGCATGGGCACATTTTGAACAAGTGAGCCAAATCTTTCAGGAACACCTGTAAGACGCTCACACGTAGAGGATCGGCTGGCTCTTGGACGTGACTTCCTGCACGTCCTACCCTCTGATGTAATGATGTAACACTACTCGTCTGACTGCTTTTGTTTCCTTTACTCTATGAAATATGAAACGGGACAAATAGCCACTTGTTACCCCAAACAACGCAAAATGTAGAATTAACACATTTGTCTTAAACACATAAGTAAGGTGTGTGCTTAAAATGTATAGGTTAAAAAAAGAAACACTGCAATTTGCCCCTGGTTTGTGAGTAAATTATATTCTAATCTCACTCCCTGGGGGGTTAAGCTTTTTTAAAGATGTCAGGAGGACAATCCCTGTTGTTTGGAAGCAACATGAATAAATCAATATCAGGGTCGATTTAAATGATAAACAATTTAAAGAACATCATCATCATCAACATTAACATCTGATGACTGATTTATGCAACTGTTGAGTTATACTGTGTTTGAAATCTGAGTAAAAGCAATGTGTGTACCTCAGATGGCACCTGTTTAAACACAGATGCATCTGGTTCGGTCCAAGCTGCTACAGTGTCAGCTTCGTCACCAAGTTTAAGGATGCACTCAATAGTGGATGAAGGTGTGATGCCGGGAAAAGCTTACAGCACCATCTCATTTGTTTTGCGTAAACAGCCAGCTCATCATACTGTGTTTTCCTGTGTTAGCGTCAGATGACTCTTGAGGAACAGTGCAGTGATACAATGATATCAAGTAATCTATTTACAAGGCCACTATGAATGTGACTCCAAACAACAACTAGTCTTTTGCATTCTTGTCCTTTGTGGTCTGATTTGTTTAGTCTTATTTTAATTCCCCCCTATAGCTTGCAAGTGTATGTCCACTTCCTATACAGTAAGACACACTGAGTGCACTTCAATAAGCATTTAAATAACTATGATGTCAGAGTTGTTTAAGAGGACTTAACATATGACCTACATTTCTTCATAAGTCAGACTATGCAGTGAGGACATTCACGTGGCTATTGGTTATCAGTAATATTCTCTTTAAGAGGTTAAACATTTAACTAGTGTGCTTGTAGAAAAGGCACTTTACTTCATTTTTGACCCTAGCCACATTCATCCAGTTACGGTAGGAGGCAAACACCAGCACTGGAACGCTTGCAGAAGCCATTCATTAATTCCAGAAAGGCAATTGCTTTACGCGGAAAATCATTATCAGCAATAAAACACTTTCTCCGCACAGACTGATTGTAATATACACACCGTATCATTTACAATGTCATCACATCTGTACTAGAACTGTTTCAGACTGCTGTTGTAGCACATTAGTATCTGAATGGCTTTTTTTTTTTCCGATTCAACCTTATCAGCTCGGCAGTCTGGCTGGAGGCGCGTAATCAAAGGAAACCTCCTTAAACTGCATCATTTCAGTTTTTCTGCTGATTCACACTTGAGTTAAACGGTGAGAGCGTCAGAATAAGTAGGATTTATTAATTAATGTCCATTCTCTTAAAAAGAGTTTGGGAGGACATTTGATTGAAGACTTAAAATAGGCCTTGAGTGATATCCTGTACATTTGTAATAGCAATTTTAAAATGTTTAAAAGTCTGGCAGCTGTGGTTGCCAGACTTTTAAAAAATAGACCCTAAAAAAATAAACCCTAAAAAATACAGTCACTATTCAAGACATTAAGGTAAAAAAAATTATAATGAATCAATATAAACAGATAAAGTGTCAACCTGTTTACAGCTGCATAGTTAATTACATAAAATAACAGTGAATTACAATCATTTCTAACCTCTAACCTAAAGACATTATTTCGAAATTCATACCATATTTTTAATATGTTCTGTTTGTAGAAATGATGGTATGCTCTTGCTAAATGGTTAAAGTGGGTTATTCACATTTTCATGCGAGCAATCTGTTATTGATACAGAAACATGCTTTTATGGGAATGACTTTCTTGTGACATCATGATATTGTTGCTTTAATTTAACCAAAATTTCTAATTTCACAGTAGAATTCTTTATTTTCCACATATTCTTACTATAGATAATACAACATTTTATTTTTTTTCAGTTAATTCACCATATCTACTATGGTGACGGGTTTTGTAATCTCTAGCGACACCTTTTACGGTTTAACTGTAGTCAAATTGACATTATATGTGTTATTCAAATGGTAACTTATATTGTCTTGTACATGGTGACCGTATTTTTTACAGTAAAATCCTGGCACACGCAGCTGCCGATATTTTAACCTTAATTTTACAGATGTTTTTTCTTTTTTACAGTATATGGAACAGCAGAGAAAGAACGGACATCTATGCCAACAGGTTTCCCTTTGGAGGCTTTCTAAACATTAACAGGAACTTCTAGTTCTTTCTCAACTTCAGTCTGTGTTCCAAGTAAACAGAGGATGTTAAATTATGTGT
Source organism: Lophius piscatorius (assembly GCA_009660295.1). NCBI lineage: Eukaryota > Metazoa > Chordata > Actinopteri > Lophiiformes > Lophiidae > Lophius > Lophius piscatorius. Next base: position 174,518 of record VRLP01000325.1, read on the forward strand.
GTTCAGTGTCAGGACATTCAATTTGATGGATATGTGGTTGTTCTTCCTATTCTGAAGACAAAAAAAAACACAATTTCATTCTGCTTTCAGGGCTGCTTTGCAGAACTGGCTAGTGTGACGGAACAGTTTTGTTGGATAACGGATAGACTGCATACAGTTTACTGACGCACTACGCACACAGGCACACATTAATCCCTGAGGGAGCAGCAGGCAGCCCCTTTGAAGCGCTGGGTGGGGTGGGGGCTGCTGTTTATAATGATGGGACCTTTTGCTTAATTTCAGGATGCTTCTCTGACCGTCCTCCGTGCCCCTGTGGTATTTCCGCGGCTCCTGTTTTATCCTTGTTGTCGTGTGCGATGTGTTCTGCTTTAGCACCAGCAGCAAATGTCAGTAGGCCTACTCCGCCGTCACAAACTATAATACTTACTTTACATATTGTATGTATGTATGTATGTATGTATGTATGGCAGAGGGAGCTAGCCTTTACCCTCCAGGGCATGACTGGTGGAATTTGGCCAGGTTGAGTCATGTTCCCCCTCTGGCTTCCACACTGTTTTCTCTTCCTGTATTTAGTTTGTCAATAACTTGAGGTCTCTTTAGTTATGGGAAAGAAGTGTACTTTTTGTTTCCTGTCAGGGATCTCTGTTCCCTTTGTGCATAGAGTCTCTTTAGTCTAAGGGTTATTTGGTGTGGATCCCCTTGTACTTTTCCCTTCAGTCGAATAGGCGGGTTAGTTATTGCACTTGACTACTTCTTACTTTGACATTTCACACAAATATCTGCACATTCTCCTACTTGCATATTCAAAAAAAGGCTTAATCATTTTTCTTTTGGATAATTGTTTGCTTTTTCTGACATCACTACTGATTTCAACCAAAATGGAACAAAAAGTACCAACACAGAGTATTTCACACACAACAGACAAAACAGTACAGCAGACATGAAACGAGGTAGTCGAGAAATATATGCAGGAAAATAGAGCATGAAGAAAATACGTGAAGTCAGCGTTATTTCCATCCACTTTGTCATCTGGTCTTTCACACTTAATAAGAACGTTCATACTTTGAGTACATATCAGAGTGTACTTTTTCACTTTCACTTGTTTCAGGGAGTTGAACCCATACTTCTACTTTCGCCAGTTTTTCTTTTTTTAACACAAGTAACAGTACTTCTGCTTGAGTAAATAAAGGGTCTGCCTCGGCCCCCTTTGCTTAATTGATTTGTAGGCTTTTAGTGATTGGGTATGTTTTAGAATGTGCTGACTCTGCCTTTTTTCCACACCCTAATTGTGGGAGAATTATACATATGTTTAAGCTTTTTCTCTTTCTGGGGCATAGCAAAAAAAAAAAAAACGTTTGGGACGGGGACGACCTTTAGTTTTGATGGTGCACATTAATATTCAGCACTTCACTGGTATCAGACTTATCAGACTTCAGACTTATTTAGTATTATGTTCTCAGGGATTTGGCCTTGACACATTCTTCTGTTTAAAAATAAGGACTATATGGTTTGAATAAATAATTTAACTTTAAATTGGGTTCATATTCTCATTCCAAACTTAGTGGTGGAACCGACCTTTTTAGGGGGGGCCTTGTGATGACCCACTGGGCCGGCCTCTCCTTCACAGGGAGTGATGTGAACTCAGGTCATCTGATATATGAAAATATATATGAGAACATGACTGCAAAATCTACGATTACAGATAATTTAGAGGAATATATCATATTTATGACTGATAATAGAACAACTGTGAAATACTAGACATAATATAAGATGCACAGCAATTATTATTTTCTATCACAAAAATGGCAAAACCTGGTTTGCAGGAAAAGGGAAGTTAAAGAACATAAAAAGACACATGAGATATAATGGAGAATAGCAGATCACGTACCTCCACCCAGGCTGAACAATCCTATATTTGTGCGTTTAGCTTGCCTCTACACAAAGTTTTTAGGAATTAGGGAAAATCTGTCCCTTTTCAGGAGCTGATTTTTTCCTCACCCATACTCCATATCAAGTTTCATGAGCAAATGTGACATTTATGCACCGCCCTGCTCACAATCTTCAAAAACAAGGTTCTGTATTGTGGCTCTCTTCCAGCAGTGAAGAGAAATGTTGATATTTAAACCACGATCTTTTGTTTTGTCTATTAACAATGACTCATGTTTGGCCTTTATTTGGCCTTAATTCTTAGAGGTCTTACCAACCTGTTTTCAAATTAAAAAGAATGAAGACAAACAGCACTCTCCGTGAGACGCAGGACAGATTGCAAGTTTAGAGCTGAGGTCAGTTAGAACAATCTTATCTTCTGGGTCAAACTATCATCTCCTCCATTACTTGCAAAAACTGGATAGATATAATTTTTGTTTTTTTCAGTGCACTGGAGCATTTCAATACATTTTAGTGCTCATAGATTAACAAATCAATAAAACCCAATTTTGAAACGCTTGCACTAAAAAAGAACTATTTGACCTCTGACCACAGATAAAGCACTGATGGCTGCAGGCCACAAAGAGTAAATGGCTGTGTGGAATGTTAAGAAGGTTATCTGAGGGGTTCTAAGGTAAAGGGTAATCAAACATTAGCTACCCAGTATTGCAAAAATCTTAGTTAAAGTATTAATCGTTATCTTTGACGATGTCAGCCTTTACAAACATGTTAATAGGATTGTTCAGCCGTGTTTTATGCAGCTCCTATCCAAGATCAGTTTGGTTTTATCAAGACATAATTTAGATATCATTTAGAGATGAGGCCTTACATTCTTTTATCTCCTCTTGTTTAGATTTCTATGTTTAAGTCTACTGAATTTGCATAAACTACAACTTATAGGTATTGCATCAGCCAGACTCCTCACCGGAACCAAAAGGAGAAACCGTGTTATGCCTGTTTAAGCCTACCTACATTCATGTCCCGTTCTGGACCCTCACCCATATACACTCCCGATCTCCTGACATGTCAACTGCCCGGTCAGAAACCGACATTCTTAGCCAAGGCTCTGTGAGCCATCCCCCCAAATCCATGATAAGAGTGACCAAGCGCTCTCATTGACTGGAGCCTGCTGGAACCAGAGGGAGAACTTAATCAGAAGGTCACAGACTGCTGGGTTTGAACCCAGATTTCTTGAGTTCAGAACCTTCCCGCTGTGGTGTTATAGTGTTACTAACAACACCACCGTGCTCTCCCAGCTTCTCTCAAGGCTCAGCATGTTGACATCACTCAAGGCACATTGGCAGAGGAGAACAGCCTGCCGGCAGGCTTTTTAGACTGAATCAGACAATTAAATGGGTTATCAAATTTACACCATCTTGCATACAAACACATTAGAGTTAACCACACACACACACACACACACACACAGAACCCTTGAAAAAATTAATAAAAATAGCCTGTCTGGTGTGGAGCGGAGCACAGCTGGCATTCAACAAACCAGGTGAGACGAGACTTTATGGCTTTTTCTTGTTTTTTTCCTGCAGGGTGTTCATGGTGTTTCATGATCCATGGGTCTTTTGACAGACCTGTCATTAAAATACACCTGGTTGGTCCGTACCCAAACCTGCTTGAGAACAGGTTTGTACCCAGGGGGGACTGGTTTTTACAGAGTTATCAGTTTCCCGTTTCCTGCTCTGAGGTTAAATCCTGAGAGACTGGTCTTTAGAGAGACAGTTGTTTAACGCATCATCACTCTCAGCTTGAAGCCTGAGAAACTGGCTGGAAAGGTGTGTGTTTAGTGCACTTGTGTTGATAAACTGTCTTTTGTATGAGTTGAGTGTTGTTCTAGTTTGATTATTAATTTTAATCCAGGATCAATTGGGTTCCGTGGCTAGTAAAACGTTGCCTGTTGACTCCTTAGGTCCTTCTAGAAAATGAAGGACCTAGGAATATTATAAAGAACTATAACATCGAACAACATCTAACATCTAACGAACATCTAACGAACATCTAACGAACATCTAACGAACATCTAACGAACATCTAACGAACATCTAACAAACATCTAACATCTAATGCGTGTCACATCTAACGTGGTTTAGGTCAGTAAGAGCTGTTAAAAATGAGGGCAAAGGGAAACAAGATAGCAATATTATTATCAGAATGGTTGAAGAAGGGAAGGAACAGAAAACGGAAGAATGGAGATTCTTCCTCCCGCTTACAACTTTAGAGTCAGTGTCAGATAGGATATCTAAACCATCTAACTTATATCTACCTTTCTCTCAAAGTATCATGGCAGATCCGGACCTTGATCCAGCAGCACCGAAGGAGATTGGAGTCGCCACCGTCATTACAATCATTTGCAAATGAATGCTTCTCAATAAAACTCACAGACATTTTGGTATTCTTCTCACTTTAAAAAATCCCATGACAACTTGTCGACAAAGATTCATATCAGCGTGTGAAAGACACACAAGTGACAATAGCTCACCTACCTTGGTCACATTATAAATTCTAATGACAAATCCCTCTGGCAAAGTGCATGACCATGACAATGTGTGCATACCCACCACAAAATGAGCTTTATGAACAACGTCAAACTGCAGGCACTGGATCTAAAACGATTCACACAGGCTGATTAATAACGGAAAATTTAGAACACAATCTATGGCAACGCCGCATGCGACTGTCTGTTCTGTAGCTCCGCCTGTGTGTGTGATTCTTCTCTTTTCACTTCATTAGTTGACTTAACGCTTTATTATTTTCTATTTTCTAACCTTTCTCAGTTCCACACATTTCTACTTAACTTTTTTTAACTCTTTAAGCAGTGATTTAAGTTACTTCCTTTATATCCTATGGCAATTCAAGATCCACAACGCGGCGTCAGGAGTTTACCCGAGGGATCAGCTGCTCGGACTCCAGACAATGGGGAAGGCCGGAGTCTTCCACCCAATGCTGGCAGATCTGAGGCAGATATAAAAGTTGTTTGCACAGCTGGAGCTAGGCAAAAGAAAAAAGCGGTAGCAGGACAAGTCCTTTAGTCCTATCGGTCATTGTGTGGAAAGTGAATTTCCTAACCAGCAAGACCGATGAGCTCGCTCCTCCACAAGGGGTGTAGCTTAATGGTTGATGGCGAATCAGCAACAATGTGGACACCATTGTGGACTTACCTGGATTCGCCACCATCAGAGCGGACCAGTACGCAAAATCAAGCTGCAAGCATAAAGAGGGGGACTCGTGCTCTTTATTAACATCAGATGATGCAAGCCAGGATATATAACCATTAAGTACACTATCTGCAGTCGGGACATATAGCTGCTGGCAGTGAACTCTAACCCTACTACTTCCCAGAGAATTCACCCACGCCATTGTTGTTTCTGTTTACATTTCACTACGGGCTCGCTCTGAGACCGTGTGTAAAGTCAGTATTGCGAGACACCAAACACAACACACTGAGGCGCCCATATCTGGAGAATTTAATGATACCAAACTGGACCATTCCCATTCTGTTTATTATCAGCTTGTAGACTGCCCCACCAGAAAAAAAAACCATGAGAATAGATCTATTATATGCTAATGTGAGAGAGGCATACAGCGCCTGCCACCTGGTAGATACAACAACAACAAAACTTCCTGCAGCCCCAGTACAAGCCAGTTCTGCAAAGGAAAACAACCACTACCCGCTCCTTCAGGAAATGGTCAACAGAAGCAGAAGAGGCACTGAGGGACTGCTTCCAGTCCACTGACTGGAGGGTGCTGCAGGAACTGCATGGAGAGGACATCAACAGGGTCACAGACTGCACCAGTGACTACCTCCACATCAGTATGGATGTTGTTGTCCTCTTAGAGAATGTATGCTGCTTTCCAAATAACATGCCAGCGATGGTAAGGGTCTCCTTAATAAGAAGAAACAGGTGTTCAAGGAGGGAGACCAGATGGAGCTGAGGTGTGTGTAGGGGAAACACAAGGTATCCCTTTCCTTTCCTTCCTCGCTCACACCCATACATTCCCACAACGACCCCACGACCTGCACCGAATCCTGTCCCTCTACCCCTCTCAAACCCACACATTCCCACAACAACTCCGGCACCCTTCCACCAATTGAAGCAGAATCTTATCATTCTCCTTCCTTCCCACCCACCCCCCAAAGACCCCCGACGACCCCCCCGCCATCACTGCTGATCGGGTCAGGAGAGAATTAAGGAGACTTTTTCCGAGTAAGGCAGCTAGCCATTCTAGACAAATTATATCCTAGAATGCTAAAAGCATGGGCTGCCGATCTGAGGAAGTCCTTCCAACATGTTTTCCACCCAGCCTACAACTAGGGATATTCCGCTTACTTTGGAAGACATCATACATCTTCCTGGTCCCCAAGCAGCTACGCCCCAGCGAGCTGAGGGACTTCAGTACAGTGGCCTTGACATCTCACATTATGAAAACCCTCGAGAAGCTGCTACCCCATCATCTCAAACCCCAGGTCAACCAAGCCTTTGACCCCCTGAAGCTCACGTACCAGGAGAAGGTGGGAGTCAGAGACGCCATCATCTTCATGCTGCACAGGACCCCCCACCCCCACCTGGACAAGGAAAGCGGTACGGAGGAGGAAGCGGAGGATCATGATCTTTTGATTTCTCGAGCACATTTAACACTTTTTAGCCCCCCACCTGCGAGACGAGCTAACGGCAATGAGAGTGGATCCTCACCTGGTGACGTTGATAATGGACTACCTCAAAGAAAGACTGGACTGGACCCTCTGAGACTATGTTCAGCCGCACTGGAGCACCGCAGGGGAATGTGCTTTCACCTGTGTTGTTCACACCGCACATTCATTCATAGTACTGTTTTTGCACTTTTACTTTTATTATATTTTTAGTATCTATCTATCTATCTATCTATTTATCTATCTATCTATCTATGTTGTCCGCCAAAACTTGGGAATGTCTCCACCTTTTTGCGGCTAAGAAGCCCAGACTGTAGGTAGATTACTTACAGGAGAGAGGAGTCAGTCCGCCCCATCAGAAAGAGTTGTGTTGGACCGGGTCTGGGTCTGCATTTTCTGAGGACACATAACCCAAAGGTCTGGAGAATACTTTCAATCTCACTAAAAACAGTCTGCAACACCTATCCTGACACCGTTTGAGCTCCCAATGTATTGTGGATGGCTGCCTTAACAGATCGCACTTCTCTTTCCCATGATCCACTAAAGTGAGGAGCATTAGGTGGGTTGATGTTGAAAATAATCCGTTCTGATGCCAGCTGATATCAAAGATCAGACGCTAAGGCCCCAAATACCTCGTGCAGTTCCTTGTTTTAACCTTTAAAGTTACTAGCTTGTTCTGATAAGCGCTCAAAGGGATTATTTCCTACAGGGGACGAATAGTCGTCATGACATCAAAAATGATTCTGTGATTGGTTGTCGTGATGCTTTATAAGGAGCTTTGTGACAGGATGAGAGGGGGATAGAAGGATTAGGTGCATGGATTCCTGAGTCAGGTTGCCACACCTGCGGAGTCTACCTCCTAACCGGATGAGGTCAGTAGATTTGTCTTACTCGGTCACTGGGTTAAGCAGTCTGGTGCTGGCTGGGAGGGCCTTTCCTGATTGGATTAGCTTGAACTCATCTAGAATGCTCTCCAACTGGGCGTTTCAGGAGCGTTAGTTCATATCCTTTGCACTTTGTGGTAACATCAAACCTTTTTCACTGCTTCTGGGAAAGCCATTTATATCATAAATTTGTGTCTGAATTGTTAGACGCCATCTTGTTTGCATCAGCCATTTCTGTTGTGGAGTGTGATACACACACCCGCGAGTCTGACCTTGTGTCTGCTGGTAACGCAGCTGCAGACGCTCCTGCAAAACAAACTGCGAGTAGCAGTGATAAAGCATTATGTTTTTTAACTTCCCCTCCCTAGGATGTTTCTCCCACGGCCGACATCTCCGACATATTGACTCCTGCCCAGACTCAGAGAGACAGGTGCCGAAGACTTCTACACCATTTAGGAAAGGCATGTGGTTTGGGCCTGGTATGGTTGTATTTAGTATTGTTTACCTTGTGCAGTATCCATTTCTTTGCTTTGACATATTGGCGAGACCACATGTCCTAAGCAGAAAAATCCTTGGTGGTAGTTGATATGTTTGCGTCCCCTGAAACTATTTTATCGATCATTGCAACAACACAGGGGATTGGAGACTTTTTCTAAAATGATGTGCCACTTGTTTTGTTTGAGTTTTTGAACATTATTCTGTGTGTCATTAAATAAATCAAAGAAAAAATAGCTTGAATTGGATGACTATGATAGGAAATAGCTGAAAATACATTCATCTTATCATTTACATATCAATAAAAGCCATAAACTTAGATGAAAGAAACCAATTTAATTTTCTCACACAAGGTCACAGCAACAAACATGTTGACATTCCACTGTTAAGGTGCAAAGAGTTCATTCTGGATTTATTATGGCCCCCTACCACTTTTCTACTAACTTTGCCATTCTCACACTTGATAACAAAACAGACCATGAGAGGTAATATTTAACTTCCTTAAGAGTTAATGGTTTCCTCAGAGTAAATTATAAGCATGTAGGCTCATTTTAAAAGACAAGTGGAATTTACCCCTGGAATAGTCTTTTTCATTTGTTTCTCTCCTTGACACTGGCATAATTCTTCAACTTGCACTCGTAACTAGTCAACTTTGTTCAACATGTACAGATTTTGTGATCCAATGCAAGCTAGCTGTTTTTGCTGTAGTATCAAAGTAACCTTCAAATAGTTTGACTTTGCTGTAAAGGCTTGTGATCTTCAGGGTTACGAAACCAAAATCAAAAAAAGTAGATTTTCACTCTTTAATTCAATTTTCAAAAATCTATTTCTTTTCTTCCTGAATCGGTTGATGCCCAAAAATTGTTCACAGAAACTAGCGCTGGGTGACTTTATTTAGAACGTCATGTCGAATGGACTTCTGTTAAGCCAATGCTGGAGCAGGTTGGGAAAAGATCTCATGTGAATGAGTGTTTTGTAAATATTTCTACTAATCGAAAAGTTTTGTAAAGTCATCTTCATCATCATCACAAGTATCACAGAGCAAACGTAGAATACGATTTTGGAAATTTTTTTGACTTGACATTTCAGATGTTGCATGCTGGACCTTATTTATTTCATTACTGTTCATCTGTAAAAAAGCAAACATACAGTGTCAGCATTTTCTTTCAAACATCCGGAGTCAGCCTCCTTACGCCTCGGATCAGAGACCTACTGATGAAAATCCTTTATAGTTTGAAGACACTGTGTTTCAGACCAACGTAAAATCTACACAAAGAGTTGTCTTGTCTTATATCCAGTGTGAGGAGTGTGTGGGTGGTGCTTGCATGTGTATCCGTGGTTGTTCATTTATTGCATAATCCTCTGTAAAGCATGCCCTCTCCTCCCTCTTCCTCCATTTCTCTAAGATTTTTTCTATACTTTTCTGACCTTCAAGGAGTGCTGTTGATGTTTTGATACAAGAAACTGGTGCACACATTCCCAAGTATGGTGGTATCCAGGTCTTGGCTGGTTTTGTCAGCGAAGACACAATCTAAGGCAGGCCCAATTACCATTGCATTCACACAGACTTATTTTTCCCCAGAGGGGAAACTCAGTCATAAAAATATATATATATACACACACACACACACATATATATATATATATATATGTTTATATGTATATATATATATTCTTTTTTTTTTAAATATATAAATAAATATGCATATAAATGTATAAGAAAAATACAATGTACATTTAGAAATATAGGACTAAAGTACATGCAAATATAAAGAAAGGGTATTATGAAAAAGAAATTCTAACAGAAATGACAGATATTACATGGCAATCAACTAAAAGATTAACTAACTGTCTCATTCCAACAATAAATTCTTTCTTTTTAAAGTCTGTGTATCACTTTATTGTGGGAGTGTAGAATCATGTGCGTCAACTGTCTCAATTATGCGTTATTTGACTTGAACTAATGATAATCATGCTGTGACTGTGTTCGTGGAAATGTTGGTAACGGCTGCTGTAGGGAACGGGAACAATTTGTTCATGTAGATGAGGCGTTCAAGGTTACAGTAAGTCATATGTTTGCTAAGTCACGGTTCTGCTTTGGCTCTAACTTTAATTCTCTCACTCCTTTATCCTTCTCTCACACTTATCCTGCATCTGCCCGACACCTTCTCACCCACCCACCAACACGTGTGTGCGTATGCGCGCGCATACCTACACACGAACATCATTCTCACAGCTTCTGTGTTGTGTGAACATTTTCTTTTTTAATTATTATGTGTCAACCTATCACTTTGAAGGGTTTAATGTCCTAACCGAATAACGCCAGGATAATGAGAGTGACGGGAAGTGTGACTCCTTCATTCAGTCTGTGCTTTCCGGAAGAAACAAAGAAAACAAAAGCCTTTTTGAGAAGTCACACATCATTGTGTGAGATCTGTAGGAATTCCAGGAGCGCAGCTTTCTTGCTGACACGCATACATTTTTTTACAGTTTGTCACTTGACGTGTGTTCTTCTCTTCTATATTCTGTCACCCTCTATTTCATGAAAAAGAAGAAAAAGAACTCTATAAACTATAAAAAATAGCCCAGGATCAAAGACACGTTTTAAATGCTGGTGCTGCTGGCGGACTGGAGTCTGCGGGGACGAGGAAGAGTACGAGAATGTGGATAAATTATTTGTGCACACGAACGTTGGTATTTCTGAGGGTGACTCAGGTCTGTAGTGAACATCGTGTGTTTATGGACGCCGGAGCAGGAGAGAGAGAGAGAGAGAATGGAGAGGGATTATAAAGGCTGTGTGCACATACGGTGAGCCTCATTGAACAGATCAGTTGTGTTCACTCCAAAAGAGGGACTGGAGTGAGATGAGAGGCAGTAAACCCAGGGATTACGTGAGTTGGGCAACAGCGCGCCGTGCCGCAGGGTGGGCTCTCTGTTCGGCTTACTGGAAGGTTGGAGCCCGTGTATTCATGTGGAATTTGTTTGAGAGACAGGAGGGCTGGTGTTTTTTTTCTGCTGCAGTCATGGCTTTCACGTGCACCTCCACTCAACCGGCTTAACTGCGAAACAGGCGGAAACACACACACACACACACACACATATGACCTTGCATAAATAAAGCTTTAGTGAACGTTCAGTCGGGAAGACTATTGCTTTGCACACTCATGCCATCCTTTCCTTTTCATTCCATGCTGTAGCAAACACTTTTGCATGTTCAGTCTTAGATTTCTGCCAGTGGGCTGTGGCTCACCCAACACGACACACCCCCACGTGGAGCCAATCATCACGGCCCTGCCTTTAAATACAAGTTTCTCTATGTAGATCTAGTTCTTTCATGCTGCTGTGATACACTCCCTGCGCCTCCCCATCACCTCCCCATCACCTCCCACACTTTGCATATTGACCAACTTCATGATGCTCAGGGCAAAATGAGCAATCACACAAATCTCCCTGAAGGTTGTCAGTGCCAAAAACCATTTATCACCTATCATCTGTTTTTATAATAATAATAATAATAATCTTTTCTTCATTCACTTGTGTCTCCATTGAAAATGGAACTAATACATCACAAGCTTATGGAAAGAAACTCGAAGATGTTTTAATCTGTTGAGAGAGAAAGAGAGAATGAGAGAGAGAATGAGAGAGAGAAAGAATGACTGCTAGAAGCAAAAAGTCCGGCAGGCAGGAGCAAGTTCTGAGTGTGGAGGTGTTTTGTGTCATTCCTCATTCGTTCCCTTTGCTTTTACTTCAACTTTCTTGCTTCCGAGGGGCTTTTGTACCCCACTTGTTCACAGTGTTACAAGACTGTCAATGATGACAGGGGCTTCAGCTGTCACTATGCATCAATCAGCTACAGCAAAATAACTGGTTCTGATCTTCTAATGTTACGTATCAGTGTACATCAACTGTTTTAGAGATAAATGACAAATATCCATATAATACACAATATTACAAAGCCATGCGTGATGAAAGATGTCACAGACATCAATCAGCCACAACATTACAACCTGTAACTGGTATTAATATCTACTGTATATCTACTACTTGTAGATGAGGGAGAAGATAAGTTTAAGATCAGATTATGAAAGATGGAATGGAACAGGAAGTTATGAAACTACAATGTTGAGTTTGGTAGATGATTTGGTTCTGTTTGAAGAATCTTTGGAAAAACTGCACCATGTGAGGAAATTTGAGTCCCCATAACCCAGAATAAAATCTGACACTGTGTTTTTTACCGGGTCCATTTATAGTTTATTCAATCCAAGCAGCAATTTTGACGACTTTAACCCTGAGCAGAAGAACATAGGAATCAAAATGGCGCAAGAAAGAATTTCAAGTTGAAATGATCACAATAGAATTCCACAAATTTTGCCAAACAAACTAGCAATTTGTGACATCAACCTTTCTGCTACTTGTGTGGAGCTGGAACAACAAACTGAGGTTCATGCCTATCAGTCAACTCAGTTAATTACTGATTCATCGTCTTTGGATTGAGCTTTTGTTGTTTCAGAAACATCTACTGTTTGTAAAATCTATTCTGGTATCGATCAATGTATTTATTATGAGCAGCAACTTCTCTATTTTAGAAGTAGGAGTTTGAATTCAAGATAAGGCTAAACATATGACATTTTCTTAGTCATTTTAAGGTTAATATTAATAGTCTTGTAATTACATTTTATTATTATATTGTGCAATCTCATATTTAAACTCTATATAACTTTTCTTTTCCAACAAATCAATTCATTGTGTTGTCGGGAGATTCTCCTCAGTGTGACGTCACTGCAAGGCACCAGAAGCTCTTAACCCAGATATACTTTTATGCAGTGGACTACATGGACAAAAAGGGATGAGAGCACCGCAATGTATCCCAGAATGCACAGGGAAATGAAAGGCAGTCTGGTGGTTAATAGTGTACTTCACAAAGTTAATCCCAGAGGGTTCTGTGGGTTTGAATCCACCTGGGGACGTAGGATGTGGGTGCAGGTGTGATTGGATGGGTTCCAGAAGATGGGCCGACTTAAATGCGGCTTTTTTATTGAAGGTGTTTGACCATAATAATTTAAGAAGAATCTGTTTAAACAGCAGTTTTTCTTTGCAAAACGTTTTATTATAATCGCTGTCAAATACTCTTTACTGGTATTAATGTGCTTTAGGCTGTGCGTCTTTGATTTACCAGTCATTTAACCTTTTTTTCACTTTTTACAGTCCAGTTTTTACACTCAATAAAACTTTTTTTTTTCTTATATAGGAAAGAGTTGTCACAACTTCTAAAATATCGCTTAATCATTGACTGCAGACGAGATTTACCATGGTGCACATTCAAACAGCTTCAGCTTCCCTGTTGCCGAAGCTGTTTCCACAGCTACCTGCAAACAAATAGGGAGGCATGCAAAATTCTCAGGAACAGACGCTCCCTTCCTTCATCCTTTGAGTGAAACTTGGTCAGTCACGTTTGGATTCCCATTTGAATGTTTCCATGTACCTTTCCACTCACATTCACCAACAGAAACCCTTAAACATACTTTATTGATTTACATATATTTTACTTTTAAATCTATCTTTCCCTCGTAATATTCCTTCCTAAATTGCTTCGTGGAATCATCTGGGTTTAAGGCTGCAACAACAGAACTATTTGAGTGATATCAGTGATGTATTAGCGCCACCTAGTGCCAAAACATGCTGACCATTTGCATCTTGTAATCTAATATAGACTCAAAAAATATTTAAGCTAAATATTTAACAGCTATGTATTTTAATAGCATGTAAAATGTTCATGTATTTGGATTACATCATTTTAAACATAAAAAACTAAAACTTAATGTGATGCATTTTTGTCATTAACTCATGAATGAAACAAGTAAAAATGTTTTTTATGTAATAGTTCGGATAGAATTTGTATTTTAAATACATTTCCCACTCAATCTTTTATTGGGTATATTTATTATATTATATATTATATTTTATATTAATCTTATACTTATGTTTTATAATAAACAATCCAAATGCTGGTTCAATGAAATGTGAATACATGCATTTTAAAAACATGATTATTGAAATAAACAGATGCAAGTACTTAAACTTTAACTATGCAAACGTACAAATTCATCACAAATTTTCTTATTTTATTGTTTATTAAACAGGGATAATTCACAATACATATATGGGGCCATAAAAAATGAAAATTAGATGAAATTAAGATGAAAATTAGGCTAAGAGCTCATTTTCATCTGCAGTCCCTGGGAGGAGGGCAAATGATGTGCAGGTTCCAGTAATTATAATAAATTTCCTGTAACCACTCATTCTGTTTCTTGGACGCTGGAGCTGGAGCCTATCCCAGCTGACATCGGGCAAAAGCCGAGGTACACCCTGGACGGGACAAGCTGCCAGTTCATCACAGGGCCTGCATGTGGAGACACAGCACTGTTACCACACAGCTAGAAGGTTCCTGGTTCAAATCCTGGGCCTTTCCGTGCAGAGGTTGCATGTTCTTTCTGTGTGTGTGGGGGCCCCCTCTGGAAACTCAAAAACATACAATACTGATGACTTTAAAGTGATTGTAGATGGGAATGATTATTTGTCTCTGTGTTTGCTATGTCATGAACTGGCAGCTTGTCCAGGTTGTACCCTGCCTTTTGGCAAATGTAAGCTGGGATGGGCTCCAGCCTCTGAACAGGAGAAACGGTTATGGGGAAAAGATGGATACCTAAGTTGTAATTTGTAGGTCAGGACCTGAACTGATATTTAGCCAGGTGATCCTGCAAATATAAAATAGGAGTGGAAGTATGCTTCAGTTACCTTTAAGCCGCAGGATTTCCTACAACTTGTGCACAGGCGTTTTATAAAAGAAATATTGGTTTTACGTTAGGAGTGTAATGTTTTTTTAAATATATAATCTGATGCATGAATAAAAGGTCAGATTTTTTGTGAATAATTTGAAATCAAGATGATGTGATTAGACAAAGACTTCTTTTTTTCTCTCTAAAGGGAAATTTAAATGTGTTTTTGTTTATATTCTTCTGTAATTTCCTTCAAAAAAGTATGTTTATTATTAAGGTTTAGATCATTTGAAGACTAATTGGATCTATTCTTTATGAGAACTTTAAAGGGGAAAGGTGTCATACAAGCACAAAGACATTTGAAGGGTATCAAGTGGACCAACTACACAATGTGGGTGAAGATTCCAATGTAGTTGCCCTGAACAGACAACAGAACAACATCCTCTCTAAACTGTAAGAAGAAAAAAACAGGACACATTCAAAAATAGTCATGTATCTGTGACTGGGCAGAAATGAAACAGAAAATTAAATGATATAAAATGTGGTTTGCCTGTCTCACCAGTAGCACACTATTCAAAAAATGATGTCTGAGAAGGTAAAATAAAAGCTCTTTCTGAGGCTCTGGGACTCCACACATTCCCTGTGAGACATGTTAAATGGAGAAAACCTGTAGGACCAATAGTGAACATTACCATAGGTGGCAAACCTTCCGAAACTCATCCAAGGTCACGGGATGGCACATTCAGGAAGTCAAAGAAAACATACAAGGAACTGCAGGCATCGCTCACCTAATGAAAGGTCAGTGTTCGTGACTCCACTATGGCCTCCGAGGGACAGTTAAGGCCAAGAACTTTTGGGAGAATACTCTATGGACTAAGGTTCTAAAGATGCACAGTTGGGAAGCAGCAGCCCGCTCTGTTAGTCAGGTGTAAACTAAACACAGCATACCAGAAAGAGAACATTACACATGGAGGATGGAGGTAGCAGAGGAATACTCTCTACCAAACAATTCTGAAGGAGACTATCAGCTCAGTCTGACTGGCAACTGAGGTGCAAATGGGTCATGAGGCAAGAATATGATTCAAAGCACAAGATTAAGTCCAGCTCTGAATGACTCACAGTGAATAAAAGTAACATTTTGGAGTGGCCCAGTCAAACTGCAGACCTTAACACTGTTGAGATGTTGCGGTGGACCCCGAAAAAAACAACTCTCAAATCCTCAAATGTGGCTACAATAAGACGGTTCTGGAGAGAAGAGTGAGCTGAAATTACACTGCAGTGATATCAGAGACTGTTTTTGCAATATGTGGGTGCAGTTGTTGCTGCAAAAGATTCATTTCAGGGGGACACAACACTTTCATGTTGGTTATTTAGGTCTGGAATAATATTTTTCCATTATTAAATAAAGTTATAGTTAACAACTAACATTTTGGGTTTATTCAGACACCCTCTGTTTAATTGGGGAAAAAAAACTTTTTTGCATCACAATGACTTAAGGTTGTTGATTAATAGTTACTACTTGTGTAAGGACCCATGTGCAGACATATAATGGTGGAGGCAGAGCAGCTGCAGTTAAGTGATTTATTTAAAAAATAAACCTCAATATTCAAAGTCCATAATCCACAAACAAAGTCCAGGGAACAGGCAGGGGGCAAAACCAAGAAAAGCAGTCAAAAGGTGTAAGGAAAATCCAAATAATTCACAATGGTGGGTAAAAAAACAGGGGAACACTTATAATAGTATAATAAAACCCTTGGAAACAGAATGGCTGGGACGTGTGTCAACAAGACATCAACAGGAAACTGGTAGACTATATACTGAGGATAACGAGACAATGAGACACAGCTGGAGAGGGGAACACAGGTGAAAATGATTGACAATCAACATAATGGGAGAAAAAGAAAGACAGACACGAAGAGAGAAGATGATGACCCTTGAAAAAATACAAAGAATACAAATAGGGTAAACAGAAAACAGGGGACGGAAATGGTAACTGAAAATAAACACAGAATTATACCTTCTAAATAAAACATGAAACACATCCTATGACAAACAATAAAATGTTCCGAATAAATGAGCATTAGAAAAAGAACTGAACCATGAAAAATAAACTAAAAATTAAAACAACAAGCAATGATGAAAAACATGACCATTGAAATACAATAAAACAAATCGCAAAGAAACGAAACAGGAAATGTGAAGCTAACCAAAACAACATGGTCAATACTTTCAACATATAACAAGAAACAAGGTTTAATACGATGAGAATGACCCTTCAAAATGAAACCACCAAACATGATAAACCAAAAAAAAAAAAGACAATACAATAAATATGTTAAACCCTTCAATTATGTTTATATGTTGGTGTAGTGACCATATTTTACTGAGGAGGATTATGGCCAGATATGAGTATGTGAAAATGTTGGGGGGGAATCCTGACTTCATGCTCAGAATCCTGACCTCATACTCAAAATTCCGACTTTATTCTCAGAATTCTGACTTTATGGTCAGAATAGGGCTACATAATTGTTTTGTTTTTTATTTTGAGTTTTAGACTGAATTCCGAGAATAAAGTCAGAATTATCCGTTTATTCCCCTTCGGTAAATGTACCATATGTAATGATATATATATCAATAGTATTTGCAAATAATGCTATCACTGTAACTTTGCTGTTACCGCTTCAGACCACTAGGTGTGAGGTGTGGCTATAACCGCTAGATGGCGACAAAGATCTCAAAATGACAGGATGGCTGCTTTTTAATTATCCTTGTCTCTTACCTGCTTTTTCTCATGCATAGCTTGGATACTTCAAACCAATTACTTGTTTTTCTGTCCAAATATTTGCGTTCACGGTACTTTGGTTTAGATGACCAGTTAAATAATTGGCAATCATTGTTTGTCAAAAAAAAAAAAAAAAAAAAAAAGGTACAGCAACAAGAGGTTGAAAGTGAATGTAAATCCACCAGCATCACCAGTGTGACCAAATATAATTAATCACCGTGGATAATTAACAGAGATGTAGCCTTTTGTCACACTTACGAGCAAAGTGGCGCTCAGGGTCACCAAAAGCATCTCGTCCAATCAGATCAGCGCTGGGCTGTGGGGTATTTTGCGCCTTGGAGACTAAGTGCCCAGCTGAGAGGAGAGGTGGTCTTTGTGTGACAGTGTTGAATAAGGGCTCCTGACACTGCAGACGACAGACATTGGCTCAACTGCCGCGACCGCAGAAGTTTGATCCATCAGGAGGTGAAGAGCTCTTAGCAGAGAAACTTCAGGAGAAACAAAAGACAACGAGAGGTTATCTTTGTCTTGTGCTGATGCTGCTTGGAATTTGTTCAAACTAGTCACTTTCTGAGAGCCTCATGTCTCTTGACTCATTTCGAGACTCACCGTGAGGATCTGACCGGCGAGAAGAAAATACCAGAGACTTTCTCCTGAGAAGCATCTCGGCTCTGAAATGGGCAGCATGTCAGTGTGGTTGGTTCTTCTGCTGTCACTGGCGTCGTCCGCCGGGCAGGACACAGAACCCGGGACCGCTAAGGAAGAGATCCCGGAGGGTGCTTCCACCCTGGCGTTCGTCTTTGACGTGACCGGCTCCATGTACGACGATCTGGTCCAGGTCATTGAGGGCGCGTCCAAGATTCTGGAGACATCCCTGAACAGACCCAAGAAAACTTTGTACAACTTTGCACTGGTGCCCTTCCATGACCCAGGTAATGAAAGCACGTGATGTGTTTTATTTTGGAGTGTTTGCACTCTCCTCACCGTTGCGACTAAAGTGCAAACACAGGAACAGAAGAAAAAAGTGAGAAATGTGTTAGTTTGCTCACAGTCCGCCCTTTGAAAGCCTAATGCCCCTCACACCTCCAGAGGAGGGATTGTGTCTCCTCACACAGATGTTCAGCCTGGCGGTCACTATCATTAGCATTCCGTCCGAGTTAGTGTGTGTCTTCAGGTTTGCGATGCAGCTTGATGATTACCATCACCTCACGGTGCTCTCTCATTCGGAACAGCTAATGCATGCACGAAATATCACCGGGGAATTTAACAGCAACCCAGAGTTGCTGGTCAAAGGTTCAGACACACATCCATGTAAAAATGAACAGAGATTTGACCCTCCAAGGACGATGGCATGTGAGTGTGGTCATTTAAGGCATGCTATTGGAGAGAAACACTCAGTGTGTCCTGTAGATCACACTATATCACTTTCACATTAAATTAATCTAGCATCAAAACCTCATCTTGGTTAAAGTTGATATTTGAAAGCTGGTGTCGAGGCATTTGGAAGGGATGTTAAAGTCCCTGTAATTGCTGTTTTCTGACAGGGAGCAGAGGTCACTTGATTGCTTGCATAAACATAATCAAACACTGCTGTCATGTCAAGGGGTTTGTGTAAAGCTCCATCAAGAGCAAAAGCAAGGGTAAATCCCGAGGGTGTCCTTGCCACAGAACTCTTTCCAGAACCTCCGTCTACATACTCAAACAACTTTTAACATGAAACTTTTTTCAATAATTCATTTTCTCAGATTAGATTTATGGTCCTATTTGGATGTATGTTTAATATGTTTGTTCTGATGACAATGCAAAGGACCAGATCGTGGACTTTTTGTACACATGCGTACACCAAGCGCTGATGGCATCAGTCAGCACCGGTAGCACAATGAGATGAACACCTGCAAAGGAGATTTTCAACAATGGTTGTTGACATTTTTCTCAACTTCACATTCCCTAATAGTGGTGATACTGGTGATGGCGGCCGATGACTCTGTTGAGACTGATGAATAATGAGGCTGATTGATGTTCGAGGAACCGACAGCTTAAATAAAAAAGATGAAAGAGGAGAATCATATTTATAATTAACGTTAGGCCGAGTCTCACGCTTAACTTAAAAATGTATATATCTTAAAAATGTACTCAGTTTAACTTGAACACACCTAGAAACCGCAGTTACAAACTGAACCTTGAGATGTGATAGAGAAGGTGTGATATGCATCTATGGAGGGGATCTGTGTGATGAAGAGTCAGTTTTAATTCCACTTGTGTCCACTTCTGTTTATCTTCAACTTTTATAAAATTCTATGTCGCTCAATTTCAACCGCAATAGATTCAAATAAAGACTGACAGAATACGCTCAGCACACACATGATCAGTAATTATCGTCTACATTTAGGGGACTGTGATGCATCATCTCCAAGACAACGCAGCAGTGGTGGACGAAAACTGGAACGTGTAGCAAACTTAAATCTAGATTTGAAGGAAACGTTCTGCCCTGAGGAAGTATCTAAAGGATTTTGCTCATACAGTAAGCTGTAGATTTAACAGCTTGATGCAGATATTGGCTGTTGAGTTCTTTTTACAAACTCGTAACCCTTGTGGTTTGTCCCTCACCACCATGTGACGTTCATTTGCTTCTCAAAGTCTTTACGAGGATGTCAGAATGTGTTCTCCAAAACCCCTGGGGAATAGAAGAATGATTAGTACAACACTCTGCAAGCAGGGGTAGCTGAAAGTTTCCCCAAATGTTGTTCTACCCCAGTCTCACTTGTTTCAGGAGGATCATCGGTGAGGATCGACTCTGTTTTCTTAAGAACTTTTATTTGGACTGTCGGTCATTTTGACACAAATCCATTTTCTCTACTTTCTTTGAGACCCAGTGCGATTACACAGATCCTCCTGTTTGATTTGGCTCCTTTTAAATCAGACGCTGTAGCTACCCTTTATTTACTTTGCAAACCGACATAGTAAACTTAAAAGTGTGTGTTTGTGTTTCCGTGTTTCTCTCATTCCCTGTGTGTGCGTGTGTTTGTGTGTGTGTGTGTGTGTGTGTGTGTGCGTGTGTGTGTTGAAGACAGAGTGTCAGGAGGATGCCTGGATATTGGGGTCAGGCTTGTGTAGAATCAGTCAGGAAGCCTCCCCCTTTCCTCCATCCTGCAGAGAGAGAGAATGAAAGAGAGCAAGAGGATACTTCACAAGGGGCTCAGGGGTTGTGTGTTTAACACTACAGTCTGAAAACACTCCAATGAATCAGTGCTAGGGAATTCTTGCTACCCTGTTTTCATTTCATACCCTGGTTACTTTTGAAAGTGGATCTCACCTGGTGAGTGAATGCACTCTAGCAGAATCGTTATCTGTTCAAATAGAAAAAAGCCATGATCATGATCATTTCTCTTCTGTAGCTACACCCTGGAGAATATTGGCTCATCCACATATACGGATTTCAATCTTAAGGTGAGAAGCCAAAAGTTGGCAATTATTGAAAGCAGAACCTCCAGACTCATTGAATATTTATTTCAGAGTTAACAACAAAATACATTTCACATCACTCTTACCGTTCCCAAGCCATGCAAATGTGGCATTTTCCCTGTAAGTGATGCAAAATTGAGCAATTAACACACATCAAAAAACTCTACGATGTATGAACAATGTGCTGTAAGGGGTGTGTGTTCAGACTTGGTGCTCTGCTGACGTCCACACACACATGCTCATCCTCGTAAAGGCTGCCTCGGTGTGAGAGAGTGTGTTTGTGTGTGTCTTTTACATGCTCAACCCAATTTGAGGTGGGTCAGAGCCTAGTGGAGGGAGTCCCAGGTGAACAGTGCCGACATAACATCACAAACTTTTCATACTTTTATTGTTAACAGCGCACCTCTGCAGTTTGAATATAAAGGGAATCAGTGACTGAGCGGTTAAGGTGCTGAACCACTGCTTCATTTAATTTACGTCCAATGTTTTTTAATCTTCTCCCTTTTTTCATAGTATTAAACGGTTTAATCCTCAATTATTAAATGTGAGAAAGTAAGGGACCTTTTCCTTTTCTGTCTTCTTCAGTCACAGATTCCCCATTATGTTTTTCAGAGGAGGAAGGTGCATAGAGGTAGAGGAGGATGGTCCTCCTCTGTTTTCAAGCGGCAAGGGAGAGATCAAAATACAAAAAGAGAAATTGGTTGAAATAAGCCATTACCAGATCTCAGTATCGTTTATAAAATAATACATTTAGAAAAAAATCCATTATTGTAATTAACATTATGCTTCAACAGCGACACCTATCAGGCAAAGTGAAAGGGCGTTTTTTTTTGCCGTCTTCCCCAGGAGGCGGGATCTATTCTTTGCAATGTGCTTCTTTTTATTGTGCTAATCTACCTTTGGCTAAAACATGGTAAATTATGCTAAAAGGGAGGACGTCTTCCTTAATCAATCAACAACTACAATACAATATTGACATTGCGTACAGAATTTCCTCTTCAATTCTCTACCACCTTAAGGCACTTGAGTGTGACATACTGTGTGACATACTGTGTGACATACTGTGTGACATACTGGCGGATGCATTCATTGCGAACTGCCATTGAATATAACTAGAAAAATATATTTTTTATTTAGGCTTTGTCCAAAGTCATTTAATTTGTTCAGCTATAGCAGGTTGCTTGTTAGCTTATTAGTTAGCCAGAAGCCCTGAGAACCCTACCAGAGAGGATGGACATGGATCAGTATTTTATTTTCTGTGTGTGTGATGTAGAGGGTCTAAGACACACTTATACTCTAGAACTTCAAAATAATAAAACACGCAGTTGAAGTAGTGTATATGTATGTAATACGAGGAGCACAGCTCGTATTTTATTTTCTCACTAAAGCAGTCACACACACACAACATAACTGTCCAACTCAACTTCCGCTCTTCTCCTACAAAATAAGAACATTGAACATAAACTGCAAAAGTCAAACGTGAAATCACTCGGTGCATTCGCTGAGGCCAAAACCATAAAAATTGATTGCCTCAGTTTGTCAGGTTACAGATGACATGGATTTAAATATTTGTTGTAAAAACATGTATTTGATCATGAATAAATGCTTCATGTAATTAAAGAAAACCTTAAATTTTCTGTCTTATCCTCCTTAATTTTCAAACCAGCCACCACTGATGTCATTGTACCTAAAAGCTATAGTCCCATGATAGTTTGACCCTCAAAATAGTTATTTGAGAAAATACAATATTTTGCAACAATGACAGATTTCTTCAGGGTCAAGCTCAATAATGTTTGAAGTTAAATCAGATATGACACTTAACTGTCTCAGTGGAGTTTCAACTATAATGTGATCTGAGCTTTAAGTCTCCCAAAGGTCTGCAATCGCACCCTTTTTTCTTTATATGGATGTAAACATCTTTCAGCCTCCTGACAGTCATGCTAGTGTGTAAATCAATGAGGTATTAAGAATGAACACTTTTGGACAGTCTTTTATGAGAATAGTAGTAGTTCTGTGAACTGTGAATGTTGTGAATTCCTCAAGTTTGTAGAGGTATTTAGTTCTGGCTCTTATTTTGAAAGTCTTGTTTTGTAATCGCCCATTACTTCCATGTGTGTTTTAATTTAGGAGCTGGGTGTGAAGAAGAATTATAAAGAGTTTAAATATGAAAGACATAAAGCCCAAATGTTGTTGTTGGTTTCAGGTGCAGTTTGCAGAGATGGGGAGTCATGAAATATTAATACTTTGTAACTGTACTTCAGTAGAGATTTCAGGTATCTGTACTTTACTAAAGCAACTAAGGTTCTGGACACCTCCCTTTTAACAGAAATATCCAAACTTTCTGCTCCTTACATTTTCAAACAAGGTTCATTACTTTAGTAGATTAATTCATTATAGATCATTGCATGCTTCACCAACTATGACTGATTTCAACCTAAATGAATGGTAAGATCATTCATTGCTGCACGGATAGGTGTATATCTTTACCAACATGTAAAAAAAACCACACAGACAAAAAACATATGCGGGAAACTAACTAAAGTAAACTCAAGCACAAAGAAAAAGATGTGACGTTAGTATTTTATTTAATTCACTTTTTCACGCTCTCATCAAGAGGTTCAGAGTTTAACAATCACATGTGAAATCAGCCTTGGAGTTTTACGTTTAATTGGTGTCTGGTTGTTGTTTCGGCTACGTCTTCTGTAAATTGAGTCTGTCTTACTGGAGATGGACCAAAGCCCGAGGTGTTGAGTGATGGGCGGAGATGACGGGAGAAGCTTCTACCTCCTCTGCGTGATCAAAGGCACTCATCTCAGGGCTCCCTTTGTTGGTGTACAGCGTCCGTTTCTATCATCCCCTTCTCCCTTTGTTTTCTTCTTTCCAGAGCAGCAGTTCTTTTTTGTCGGAACTTCCCCGCCTGTGTGAGATTACAAGGAGCCTGCGTATAGCTGGACAGAGTCAATAATGATGCTATTAGGCAGGAATGTCAAAAGAGAGAGGTGGAACCTTTGGGAGAATTAGAGGAGGAGAGAGGTGTGTGGAAGACTACAGTGTGTGTTTGTGTGTTTCATGTTCCAATAGACCTGTCCTAAAATATTAAAATGGCCTCTAATTTCATTCTAAGGCGGTCGTAGCGCAATCATTTCAACTCCATTTTGCTTTGCAATGGGTGCTGACTGGTTATCAGCCTTTCATCTTGAAAGACGGCACATACCTGATGACTGCTGAAGGCACACGAGTTATTCACTCCACTCCTCTTTTACAAATGTATGTATGACAGTTCCCAATATCCTTTAGGTAACTCTGCTTTTGAAAGCATGAACCTTTGGCAGATAGGGAAATTTTGCAGAATTAGAACATATGATTGCACATATTTACACACATGTTGGGGGTATAAATTATTAGGATTCATGTGAAGATGTGGCCTGGGATTAAGAGGATTAAGTACTTTCAGCGTGGTAGTTCTTCTGTGTTCCATATGAGCAAACATAAAATGAGCGTTAACAGAGCTGGCCTGACGCATAAATGAACTTCGCGGTTGCTTAGGGTTCCCATAAGTAAAATGGACTGTGTGTTCTCCATTATGTTTGTGCTTTAACTGTGAGGCACTTAAGATTCGTATCTGGAGACTGGAGCAAGGTTCTTTTAGGGGTCACCTACGTTTATGCCGTATTTGATGGTGACTTTTGAGTTAACCTTGGACTTACCTTCAATCTTTATTTTTCACTATACCACACTGACTTCTTGACTTTTTGATGAAAGTTATTAGTTCCCCCGTAGTGCCAGGATCGCCAATATCCATGTGTTGGACCTTGATTCATAGGCTCTCATGTAGTCAATCCAGGTATTGCTCTGGTTGGTCTGTCTTGTCTTGGAGTCTTGTGTGACTGATGCATTGACTGTATGGGGTTTTTTCCAAGAGCACTGGGCTACTTGCTGGTACTTTTGGTCTATGTGGACAGCGTTGCTCCTATTAACCTCTCATATTCAAGCTGAGATTGAAGTTGAGAGTAAGATGCATAAGCAACTCTTACATCCATTCTACCAGTTGACTTTATTTACATGGTTGCGTTGAAGACTCAGAGTGCCAATACTTGCTTTTTGTTGTTGGGGAGCAGATTTTAAATGCTGATCTTCCTGTTAGTATTATCTTTGATTGAATAGTGCAGTAGTATTCAGATCATTCTCATCCGCTTTTGAGTAACATACTAACCAACTGTTTAGCCAATTAAAAAAAAGTTTGGGTCCCAAACCAAGTAGATTGTTTCCAGCAGGTCATTGGTACCATATATCAGCTTCAGACACATGGTAATAGCTTATACATTAGCTTTTAGCAGTCAGTATTTTTAGTGCTTAATTACACTTTTTGCTATTGAACATTCAGTTAAGGCTTTCCTCAAATCAGTTTTAATAGTGAATTTAGACACGATAGATTAATATATGCACATTATTATAAAGGAAATATTTATAATAAATACATTTTAACATATATTTACATTTGATTCCATTGTTTTAGACCACACTTGTGGGTACTTGGACTAGTTTTACATCCTTTATTTATATATATATATATATATATATATATATATATCATGATTCTGCAGTTCGCAGTTTTTTGTGTCCTAATTTTACTTACAGTGACTACAGTATTATGATTTACTCTTATATCTCTCATCCGCCTTGTTTGCAACCTCAGCAGACTCTGTTTTCCAGTACAAAATGATTTGATAAACTCACAGCATGTTATCTTCCCAGTTTGTGGCAGACAAGCAATTTTAGCAACTAGCTGGTGAGCATAGGTAGGAGCCACCATAGAGCCACAAATTTCCCTCGGATCGTTAATACCAAAAAAGAGGTAGAATCAGAGATTATTGCACTTGAGCTGACCATAGATACAAATTAATACTAATTCTCTTCTGTATCCGCTCGATATGCGAATATGAAATTTAGAAAATATTAAAAATTCACCGAACCAATTTGATCCCTCAATTAGTTTTATTGACCAAAATGTCTGTGTGGTTTTATGTGTCCGAAAGAAGTGCTTAGGAAATCTGAATTACGGGCTGAAAGGCTGGGGATAAGTACCCTCTGTCCATTGCCTCGTTGCTTGTTACGTGTTAGGGAGGTAATTTATCACGAGGACGCCATTAGACAGTTGTCTTGTTTTGTACCTGGTAGAGGTGCACCAATCGATCGACCTGTAGGGCTGGATTGGTTGCCGATTGGTTGCTGGTTACACACATGCGCCATACACGCACACCAAGCATGAGCTACCACGGCTCCAAACATCTCGCAAGTAAACCTGAAAAACACCAGGAAACGCAAAGTTCTCATTTTTTTAACACCAGTAAGTACAAAATAAGCTATGGAGGAACAACCCCGAAAACATTCGGCACAACGGACTTAATTACACAATTCAAATTGAATCAACTAGAGGAACATACCAAGCTTCATGAAGCTAACGTTAGCAGAGGGGCTAAAGCGGGCGGGAGATCAAAGCCAGCCACACATTCATTTCAACAGTTCAGAATGCATACACAATGCCATACTTCCACTGTAAACCTTAAAAATAAGAGCACTTATTTCTTTTTAAACTTTAAAGAAAAAAATTAGAACAGCCGAAATCGGTAACGCCTGTTAGGACTTTACAAAAATCGGTAATCGGCCAAGACAATTCCCGATGGGTGCACCTCTATTACATAGTATTCTGGTTAAACCTATGACTAACCATATGTCGCCCAACTGTATTGGAAACCTCAAACAGCTTTTATTTCTCTATAAAATATGGTTAGACTTTTGATTTTATTGGGTCGTCTGAAGCTGCTCTTATGTGCTGTGGCTTGCAGGTTAGAAATCACTACCTCAGACATCTGAATATGCATGTGTGTGTGGTCGACTGTACTGGTTTGCTGCATCCGAGGTTTCTCTGTCTGCCTCAGTATGAACAATTACAATTTCCTCAGTAAAACAAAGTACGCCCACCAAACACTAAACACCACTCAGTCCATTTCCAGCTATTACACCATCGCTCATAAAACACTTAGTTATGAGCGTCACAATTGTGTGGTTGCAATATTGAGGTTGTTGCCATTAATTTACAAACCCTCGACTTATTTTTTGAGGGAAATCAATTCAATTAAATGCCACTTTTAATTGTAAAGTTAATTTCTTTTCTGACTGCCAACCACAGAATTTAGCTTCAGCGGCGTTTCTTGGTTTTGGACTTTATTTCTGCAATGTATACCATATGTAGAACCGTCACAACTTATTGTGGGGTTGGCTGCCTGGGCCAGTTTCTGCCTTTAGAAAAAGAGGCATTGGGAGACGAAACAGAGAAAACACTACATGAAACCCCTTTTAAGCCTCTCCTTTATCTCTCTCATCCTCCTCTCAAGCCTCCTTTTCTCATCCTTTGTATGTTGTCAAGGCAATAAAATGAGCATGTGTCTTACCTTTTCATTGTGATGCATTATGGGTAATGGAGATGTTACACAACACAACCCACTGGGGAGGGGTCAGTTAAGTAAGGAGCACTCAAAAACATGCAGAGGTGTCAGCGGGACGTCTGGCCATGATTTGTTTGTTTTTTTAGTTTGACATTTTTCACAGGTGAAGCTGATTGAGAGGTTGAGAAGATTTATCACAGCTTGACCTGGAAACCCAGCTATCAATCACTATTGGTAGTAACTGAAAAAATGTTGAGGGGTTTAGATAAACGAGGGCCCATATGTAAAGAGTGAAGTGGTGCTGAGCAGAAAATTGATAACACAGCTCCAACAACATTGCTCATAAATCGGACCACAACTCTTCCACAGAGTCACATTTGTTTCAATTTTATGCAGCTTTTCTTCTACGTACTACGTTGTTGGCTGGTGTTAAGTTCGTAAAATTAACTGAAAATGGAAAAAGATTTCCAGTTAAGCTTGAAATATATTATTGCCCACCTAAAAGTGCTTTCAATATGTCAAAGTGAGATAAACAATAGTACCTGACCTAGCAGGGTTTAGAACTTTATAAATACCGCAGACTGGGTAAGCAAGATAAAAAAATGATTATCACAAAACGCACCTATGTTGATAAGCAGTAATATCATTTCAGAGACAAGTGAATGAAAAATTGTTTATTGCGACAGATAATATGTCATAATTAGTTTGTTTAAAGTCTTTGGTATTTGGGCTCCTCAGGGAGATTGTAATCAAAGTTAATCTTCTCTGGAAATCAGCAAGGTAAATAAATCCCCCATGGAGTCCAAATGCTGGTGGTGGTGGTTGATGACTCTGCTGGGAATAATGAGGCTAATGAAGACTGGTGAATCTGAAAAGGCTGGGTAGTTGCGGGGTACTGGTGGACACGTACAAAAGTAGTATGAATGATCTACAGTCGAGAAAAAAGAGTCGTTATTAAAAAGAAAGCATCAAGATAATAGCCTATGAAGGTGTGCCATGTGTTATTGGATAGATGTGACCATGATAACATAAATATCTCCAAACAGCGACTGCAGGAAAAAAAGTCGGAATGCATCTGTTTGATTGAGAGGATAATAATAATAATAATAATAATACATTTAATTTATAATGCACCTTACATTTGGATCAAATCTCAAAGTATGAAAGATAAGCTACAATATTGAGTAGGCAAAGGAATAATCATCCTGACTGAAGTTTCATTAAAATAATTTTTTTTTTAATTGAAAATATCTTCTTTTTATACGTTTCCTGTACAGCACAGTGAAGTTAAACAACAATTAAACTTAATTTTCTGTCAAATATAAAAAAAGAAATTCTAAAATACTGTAGTACTATAGAAAGGCAAAGTACTTTGTACTAGTTACATTAACCAGACCGTTTACAGATCATGGAGTTCAAGATCATGGTTGACAACCTGTTAAGGTCAAAGGTCAATCTTAAGGACGAGGTCATACAGGGTCTCAGAGGTGTAGAAATCATACCTTTTTAATGGAGCTTTTCTTTGAATGCCATACAGGATCATATAAAGATCACCTCCACCTAAGCAGACAAGTCACCTTTATCTATATACCCTGAAATCAAAAAGTAGTCTCTATGTCTGAATACAGGCCATGGTTTTTACACAGTAAAACTATACTTGAATTTTATGTCCCAGCAGGCAAAAATTATCCATGATATATACTGGACATCACATCAATAGACACATTAAATACAAAGTGATAACATGGGCACATTGTCTGTGCCATTGTAATCGATGCATTTTGAATTAAGTAATTGCACAGTTAAACAAAATATGTAGAAAGGGATTTTTTAAAATATTGTAATTGTAGACATCCTGCACTTCTTATATTTAATTGTGGCCTCTGATTTTTACAAAATTCCTGAGGACCTCCTTCTCCAGTAAGATCAATTACATGACAAGAGGAAAAACAGACTAGGCTATAAATATTTAATACAAGTCAGCTGTAATGGCCAAGAAGAATTCTACATTATTCTCTCCCTCAATGAGATACTTGTGGTGGCTTCTCGGAAATAATGCGATCAAGTCTTGGTGGGAATGATGGCAGAAAGACGTGCATTCAAAGCTGTTTTCAGTTTACTCCTAGCCTTTGATTTTATGACAGTGGTAATCGCTTCCAAATCCAGTCTGTTAAGTGTCTTCCACCAGCGAACAGTGGCAAAATCTCTGTCTCCAGCTGAGAAAGTATTATTATTGATGTGGTGATGGCTAAATGTCTCTCATCATTGATATCAGGTGTTACGGGTTTTGTATGTATCAGACTTACTACAAAGTCTGCTATAAAAACTGATTGAAACTATTAATTTAAAATAATTTCTTTTTTCTTGCCATGACCACAGTGACAGAACAATAGGTGGCCATATTACATTTATTGTTAATACCTACAGCATTTCAAAGTATCACTGCTTTTAACATGCAGCAATACATTGAAATGCGGCACGTTAATACAATTTCAATAAATTTCAATGTATTGCTGCTTTTAACATGAATGATGCGAGGAAATTCCATTTCAAACCGAATATATGACTCTCGAGACTGACTGAATGACTTTAATATTGATTTAAGAACTTGTATTAGCTATTCTCTTCCCCCACCCTCTCTTCCCCCACCATGGTGCAACCCAGTTACAAGCAAATTGATACCAACTAATTTGAGATTTGCTGACGGCTGGTTTTGCCCCCGTAGATGTGTTGAATGGAGGCTTGGCTTATATAAAATACATTTTTGTTCACTGCATTCAAGGCAAGATCATATTGCTATAAAAATATGAAAACTATCATTGTTAGTACTTATACACATTTTAACATATACGTACAGTATATGCAGTCACAGAAGATTTTTAATTTCTGCATTGTCATAATGTCCTAAAATTCTAAAAATGACTTGACAACATATTCCCATAAATGACAACAGATCAGTAAATGAAGACCACATTCTTGCATAAACACACATATACGGCACCCACTCTCTCTGGCACCATTTATCAAGCTAAATGAATAAGGGTTGGAGGGCTCAGACCTTTAGTCGGTCTCTGGAACATGCTCTCCATCAACATCTGGGAGGGATTACATGCCTGTGTCAGACGGGTTCATCAGTTGAGTCTGCCAGTATGTTTGCATGTGAATGACATGTGTACAATCAATTCAACTCTTGAGTGCCACTCATAGAGATCAGTAGTTTATCTGGCCCGTCGTCCTGAGACACATCCGATTACCCCGGGTGTAGAGAAACAAAAGAGGCATAGCAACAACAGGAATAATTTAGCTGTGAGGGTTTTGGATTCCTTCTCTCTGTTTGTCGTGGGGAGTAGATTGTTTCCCAAATTAAATTTAAGATGGGTTGATGTCAAGCTGGTGGTAGTTTTGCTGCTCCGGGCTGACAGCGTGAACAGAACCTTCAGTCAAACAGGATAAAAGATACTTTTCAAGGCAAGGGGTAAGGAAGAAAAGAGGAAGAAGACACAATTAGACACAAAAGGAGACTCAATTATGAGGGACAGACAGAAACATCTAGTCAGGAATAAACAGGCAAAACAGAAAGAGAGACAACGAGGGGCAAGATTTAGCATAACTTTTAGAGCCATTGATTGTTAAACTTGGAATCTAATCCAGAGGAAAGAATAAAATCCAGTATTTTTCATTTTTCTCAGTTTCTTAACTTTTCCTATTGAAATTTAACAGAGAGGATCTAAACAAATACTTTTAACCATGCTAGCTTGTTGTAAATAGTCAAGACATATGAAAAAAACAACAACTAATATTCACAAGGCTACAATATCCTGTTCAAGGAAAAGCTGATCCATAAGCCTGATTTCGCCATTAGTAATTCTGACTAATTTAAGCAAATATAATAAACATAACAGTTTAGTCAAATCAATTTATTTGTAAACCTTCTGTTTTTTATGACCGAACCAAACCCAAGTCAGACACAGTTCATGCTAGCTGAACGCGGACTTTTTATGCTTTCACACAGTTGTGTTTACCGTGGTTACCGCGTATCCGTTTATACTGATTATTCATGTTGGCAGTTTAAATGACCATAAAAGGTCCCTGTTTTTTTTTTTTTACTATATGCCATTAAAGTTGGAGTTTGAGCACATCAAACAAAAAAACCCACAAACATTACAAACTGTGTTCAGCAGTTAGAAATGGACTGAACTTGGAGTCTTACCGTTGACAAACTGCTTTCTTAGACTCTACATCCACAGCTAAATCAAAATTCTTCCAGACTGTCGATTTCCCTACATGGTTTTTCGTTAGTTTTAAACTTTCTTAAAGAGAAGTTTCACTTGACGTACTCTATGGTTTACGCTCTGCTGCTACAAAAGAATTTACTGCTGGAAATGTAACGCAGGGTCTCTGTTGCGTTCATGGGCTCATTACTCTGTCATGTAAAAAAAATCCTCCATTACTGAAAATTGGCCAACACAGAAACACAGACTATGTGTTCATTATTTCTTTTTACACTGGGTTTTCATTTGGATATCTTTAAAGAATTGGCTATCGTGAGTGAACCTGACTTTGGCCATCACTGACGTGACTGAGCCCGACTTGAACGCGCACATCATTTCTAAATATTTTTCTGAACCCGTCCTGATTCCGAAGGTGCAGTGACTGAGCCTGGCCCGAACCTGGTAGGCCTTTGGTTGTTTTTATCTTCAAACCTCGGTCAGGTATTTACACTCCTCCATGTAGTTACGAGAGGGAGCTGTCGTTAAACAATCAAGAAGTAATATGGTAGAAAGAGGAAAGATATATGCTAAGTGACATGAAGAAGGTTTTTGCTACAATGTAGCAGTGCTACAAGCAGTGCTAAATGACATTAGCTTTCCAGCTTGGTTTGGATGCTGAAAAGCCCCCAAGCTAAGTTAGCTAAGTTAGAACTTAGCTTGGCCTAGCTAAGCGACATGACAACAATGGATACCCCACTCATCGTTACACAATGCTCATAAGGCTCTTACACTCTCAGAGGGCCAGTCCTGGCTTGTTGTAACACCAAGCAGCAGCTAAGCTAGCGAGAATGCTGTAGCTTATGTTAAAATTTCAAATACTGCAGAATTGTACTACAGAAATCGGATACCGCGACCTTTTTACAATTTATTACCCAGCCCTAGATGTAAGCGCAAATTAGTGTCAAGGGCCTTGTAAACTGACCTGGCTTATATGTCTACAGAAGCGTTTGCTCCTTTGTGTACAGAATGTGCTCCACAGTGCTCTAACATGAGGCACACTAATTGCACTGTATGCTGTTCCACATGTGTTTTCTCAGTGGGCCTGATTAAGTAAATTATGCCTCATAGCTGACAGTCAGGATGACAGCTACTCTCATTCAGGCAAATTGTAACCTGAGTCAGCAGAATGACAGAAATCAGTGTATGTTTACAACCTCTGCTGCTGTTTAGTGCCGTAAAAGCTAGAGGTTGTGTAACCTGTTGGGTTTTTCTCGGATGAGGAAAAACCATAGGGTGCCAGTGTTAGTAGTAGATGGAGCCATAGTGTTACCTCATCATCATTTCAGTTTAAAACTTACATAGATAAGCCATATCATTAAAAACACCCTCTTAATATTTCGTAGGTTACCCTTACGCCGCCAAAATAGCTCTGTCAGCACTGTGTGGTCAGAGACCTTTATACCAAAACCAGCATGTATTTTGTAGTTCCCCCTTCACACAAATAGAAAATACAATATTAAAGCATAAAAAATACATACTATAACTAAAGGTATAAACGTATTAAAGGAAAAATATATTCAAAAGAACAAAATGTATTCACATAATATACAACGTTATACAAGTGGCTCATTTAATGTAATTTAAAGAATGGGCACATTTGGTAAGGTATAGTAGTAATGAAGCATTGTCTATAAGAATTGGAAAAAAAGCAAACAATACTAAGTCACTGTTGCCATGGACACCGATAAACAGACTTCAGTTTCGGTTATCCTCAGGTCTGGATTTTAACAGCATTAGTTTTGTACAGCCTTGTGATTATGTAAACCGTATTTTATAAACCAAGTTATTATCAGTTGGGAACAATGTGGTCGTTTTTATTTAGGAAGAAAACTGAAAAGCGATGTTGTATAAAGTAAATAAACTCTCGCTGCTATGACAGAATGCCGCACCAGCTATAAACACAGAGAAAATAACTCTTCCAAAGAACCACAGCATATCATGGTCAAAACATTGAAGAAATGTCAGTAATACATTCAAGGTCTTTTTCAATGGTCCATCATGCACTTCTTGAATAGCTCGTGAAGCTATCATGTCTTGTGTCTTGCCAACAAAACGTTGTTTGTTGGATGACTTTTCAATGCATTGACCTTGGAATTCTTTGTTGTTGATATTGGGAAGAAAGAGAAAATCCCCCCACAATGAATGCGTGAGTACTTCCCAGCAAATTACTCTACGCTTCAACATCAGTGGAGGTGAAACTATGTTTGCCATTGGACATTTGCCAGTTTGTTCCGTCTCATTAGATGTTCTGCTGAAGCTTGCATGCTCTTTGTAGATGCAGGATTTCACTGCTAGCGTTACCGAAGAATGCGGTGTGAATATCATGTTGGATGCTGGATTGATTTGCTTTGACTTTTATTTCAGTCAACCAGTCTCAACATCTTGCTCAATCGACTGAAAAAACAGAATAAGATGAAACTCATGATTTTGATTTGTTTGATCTGGTCATGTTCTCTCCTTTGCTTTGCCTTCTTGTCAAGCTAGTGAGCGTTCTTTCAGTCTTCACAGAGAAAGCATTTAAACCAACACACCATCGGAGACAAACTGGTCTACAACTTTCAACCCTGTAATCCCAACAGCATATGGCTTAACATCCAAGAAAACTACAGATGCGGACACTGTGAAAACACCACAAACAGAGTTCTTCACCCACCCAAACACAGGGAGAAAATGTCCAATGCAAAAATGTATAACATGCAACACAACATCATTGATCTACAGGCTCACATGTCTCTGTGGACATGCATACGGTGGACAAATCAAGAGAGCACTCAAACAACGCATCTCAGAACACAAAACAGCCATCCGCACAGTGAATATGGACTATACCATGGCCAAACATTACTAAAAAAACAGACATAGCCCTCCACGTCACGCCACGTCAACACGTCATTGGGCATGAACATGTAACTTTCCCAACCAGGGGGTGTAACCTATCTAACCTGGATCTCCAGGGTTAACACCATGATATCTGCTCGACTGAATGATGACTTTACCTTCAGATATTTTTATCTGAACTGACTTTAAGATATAGAAACATACATCCTGAAATGTGGCCTTGCTTACACACCAGGGGCCTTGGTGACCTCAGGACACACCTACTGGAACCAATCGCATAGCACTTCCTGTTTATGTATTACTTTTATTCTATCATCCTTATTCTTTGATCATCTTATCCTCACCTTGTGACATCAGAGGTCAACTGTACAGCACCTGATATAAATTGCTGGATCTCAAATCATATCCCCTTCTTGCTTGGAAGAAGGCAAGCAATTTGTGCAATTTGCCGCCATAATCAGACCGCTCCAAAAAAAAACATACTCTCGATCCAGAAGTCTTTGCTAATTACAGGCCCACTTCCAAACTCCCATTCCTCTCCAAAGTACTGGAAAAAGTACTTTCTGCCCACCTCCAGGACCCGTTCAAATACAACAACCTCTTTAAAACCTTTCAGTCTGGTTTCCGCTCCACCCACAGCACAAAAACATCTCTGCTTAGAGTCACTAATGACCTACGGATGGCAGCAGATGCTGGTTCACCTTCCCTCCTGATTCTCCTTGATTTGTCTGCTGCCTTCGACACAGTTGACCACGGAATACTCCTACACCGCCTACATCACACCATTGGACTCACTGCCACCGCCCTAAACTGTTTTCAGCCCTACTTCACAGACAGAACAGAATACATTTCCCTTGGAAGTTCAAGGTCCCGGAAACACACCGTCACTTTTGGGGTCCCTCAGGGATCAGTCCTTGGCCCCATTCTCTTCATACTGTACATGCTCCTCCTTGGCCATGTCATCAGTCGATATGGACTCTCATTCCATTGCTTCGCTGATGACACGCAAATCTACATAAAAACTGACACATAATAATAAATAATAATAATAAATTTAATTTATAATGCACTTTACATTTGGATCAAATCTCAAAGTGCTACAACATGTTCCTCTGCAGTCTCTCCATCCTCACCGTCATCACCATCTCCCCTGTCAACTCTCCGCGCTTGTCTGGAGGAATGGTGTCCCAGACGGACGCGATGGACGAGTCTGTCGGTCCCAGCAAAAATCTCATCTGTCACAAACTGAAAATTGTGGTGCGAGTAAGAGAAAGGTGTGGATGAAAAACAACTTTCTCCAGTTGAACAGCTCCAAAACCGAAGCAATTTTAATTGGCACCCCACATCAGACCCAGTCTTCCTCCATAACCAGTATTACCTTCTCTGGTCACGACATTCCCCTCTCTTCATCAGTCACCAACCTCGGCGTAAGATTTTACCCTCAACTCACTTTTGAATCCCACATCAAACACATCTGCAAGATCTCCTTTCACCATCTCAGAAATATCTCGAAACTCCGTTCTTCACTCACCTTGAGTGATGCTGAAAACCTGGTCCACGCGTTCGTCTCCTCCAGACTGGATTACTGTAACAGACTTCTCATCGGGATCCCTGATAAAAGTCTTCAAAGACTTCAGTATGTTCAAAACAGTGCTGCAAGGATCCTGATGAGAGTTCGTAAACACGAACACATCACCCCCGTTCTTCATTCCCTTCATTGACTTCCCATCTCCACCAGGATTGATTATAAGATCTCTCTCCTCACTCACCAGTGAATCCATGGTAACGCACCCCCCTACCTAAAATAACTACTCACCCCACTGACTTCAACACGATCCCTCCGTTCTACCCACTCATACCGCCTCCTCCTTCCCCGGACTAAGCTCAGCACCATGGGCGATTGGGCCTTCTGTTCTGCTGCCCCTTGTCTGTGGAATGCCATCCCTGACCATCTGAGGGCTCCACAGACGACTGACACATTTAAAAAAGGACTACATAACCTATAACTTTTAATTAACATTGCTGCTTTTTGGTCAGGTTTTTATATAATTATTTTTGGTCATATTTTTTTATTGATGCTTTCATCTGCCTTTACTTTGTAGCACTTTGAGATTTGATCCATGTGTAAAGTGCGTTATAAATTAAATGTATTATTATTATTATATTTATTATATTCATGCGTTGAATGGGTGAAGTATCTTTTTCCTGAAAACGTACTGAAAACGTCCTGAAAGTGAGTTTTACCGAATGGATTTGTCTGATGGATTTGTTTATTTGACTCTTGAGTCCTGTAAATACAAATGGTTTTGGAAATTAATATTAATTCCCCTGTCTTCACCAAAAGTCACAAGGTGCCCTTGGATAACATACTTACCCCCCAACAGTTCTGATAAACAGCTTGAGGATTCCAAGCGTGAATGCACTTATGAGGACACATGCTCTATTTGTCGATAGTTGCACATTTAATGAGAAAAAAAAAAATGAACAGCTGTACTATCTTTATTTTGACAGGTTAAAGATCATTACACAAGAAAAAAAAAATCACTTAACTTCACCTCATGCTGTTTTGAGGTTATTAGCATTGGCACTAATTTTCAGCAGTGAAAGGCTAATGCCAGTGGCCTGTGGCTGCAGTTAGGGACACACTCGCCAAAAAAGTAAAAAAAAACAAAAAAAAACAGCCATGGGAACTTCTCCCATAAGAAAAGACATGTCGGTTTTTCCATCTCTGAAAACTCTGGCTGCGGATCCATATTCCGTTGAGTGCAGCCAGACACATTTCCATGTTAGTTTTAAAAAAGTGTCACTGGTTTCAGAAAATGTTGTTTTACCTTGGCATTTATGAGGATTCCAAAATATGGATTGTTTGGAAAACTGAAGATTGATGAGTTTACTTTAATGGATCTTATTATAGAAATGTTAAGTGCTTGCGGAGTGTTTCCCACTCGCACAGAAAAGCAATTAGTGTGAGATTTAACATTGTTTATTGTTTTAATGCTAAGCTGTTCTTTGGAGGCTTAGCGTTCCAAAGAACAGCTCAAGTTTTCACTTACCTAAGAAGTAAAATAGTTCAAATTATATTCTTTTTCAAAAGTCAGTGATCCTCCTTAACAAGGGAAAGCTTGTTTTACAATCTGCTTGCATATGCAGAATTGTCGGGTGTGTGGTAAGTGTGTATATGTGCTTTTCGCAGGTCCATTCCACAGCACAGCTGCAAGTGGCTGAAGTCACAGTTTGATTCAATAATGGGGTTCAGCAGCTCATTAATGGATGGAACAAAGTAAGCTGAGCATCAGCAGTGACTACCAATGCTGGCAGATGTACAGAGGACACACAATGTTGTCACCCTAGGCCTGTTCAGACATGGTACCGACGACTGCCCTGCTTGAACTGATCTCAAGTGAACACCTCAGTCCATTAGTTTACACCGGGTATACAGTATTACTCAACATGTCTCTCAAGTTATTATCAGTTCTGACTCCTCTGTTCAATATGCAATTGAAATAAATGTACAAAAGATTGCTGATGAGCTGAGCATTAAGATGGAATAACAATGTTTTTTAATATATACTTAGATAAAGGACTTGAGTCATAACATTTCTCAGAATTCAAAGAAGGGCTATAATAATTAAGACGTTGTCATAGACTGTTTCACATAAAGTAACAAGACACTCTCAGGTAAACATTGGTGTGGCCCACACCAGCTACGCATGTGTTCTGAGGGATTTGATCTCAAATGTGGTCTCAGTGAATCTGCTCCAGTACTACATGCTAATCAATAATGACAGTAATTGCTCTCTTGATTCAAATATGCTTGTCTTGATTGGACTTAACCAGGAACCTTTTTAGGAGCTTTGATGTTACTTTTAGAATGTATATTAT
Source organism: Lophius piscatorius (assembly GCA_009660295.1). Classification (NCBI taxonomy): domain Eukaryota; kingdom Metazoa; phylum Chordata; class Actinopteri; order Lophiiformes; family Lophiidae; genus Lophius; species Lophius piscatorius. The sequence continues at coordinate 212,943 of VRLP01000325.1, forward strand.
ACATATCTGTTCTAACTGGAGGTATATGAATAAGTAGATCTCTATCCATCCGTTCAGTATGGTCATGTGTTTTAACAAGTATCCTAGTTTTATACTATTCATTTCTTTATTATTTTCTGTTTCAGTTTTTGATAAACATTTTAAAAGTAAGATCCATTTAATTCCTCCGATGTTTTTATCATCTTTGAATCAATTTAATCTTTTTCACATTTCCCTCTCCCCGTCTCACTGTTAGTTGAATGTATCTTCTTTCCTGGCATTTTTTCCTCACTGCAGCCCATATCATGACATTTTAATCTGGACAGCCATACACATCTGCCAAAACTAATATTTGAGAGGAGTTTAGGGAACAAAAATGCTCTTGGTTATTCATCTAATGCAGACATCAGCCTGTGGCCCCATAAATAACAAATCCTTTTTCTTTTTTTCCCCTTTCTTTTGTAGAGATTGGACCTGTAACAATTACAACAGACCCAAAGAAGTTCCAGTATGAGCTGAGAGAGCTGTATGTTCAGGTTGGTTTGAAGATCACATTCACCATTATAAATAAACAGCAGCACTATAAACACACCAAATCTCTGACCAGCTTATTAGGACCGCATCTGATCAGTAATTCTACACACGATACATCCAAAAAATATTTTGCAAGAAACATCTATTCCCATTTTATTCTCATGGAATCTACTGCTCCAAGATAGCGGTCATATGCCGACCTTGCATTTTCATTGGAAAAATGTTCTGATCCCATGTTTATTTGCCTTCCTGCACCATTACAAACAAATGCATAAACATAAACATACAATGGCTAGAGAGGTAAACAGTGTTCTGGTAAGTTCAGATGTTTCTGTAATAACTTAACAAGGGCAAGACATTTCTGAAGCAACCCTGTTTGTATTACTTGAGAGAAACAGGAAAGCTACAAAGTGGGTTCTCAACAGACGACAGACGAGTGGAATTCAGAGGTCTGTCTTTTGAAGAAAACCATTCGGCAACTGTTTGTGCATCCTGGGTATAAACTGCTGCGTATCTGTTGTTTACCAGTCTTCTCTCACATTCTGCTTCATTCCTCAGTTTATTTTTTCTCCCCTCTCATCATCACCTGCACAATCTCTGAAAAGGTTTTTGGCCACAGTGGATGGAAAAGATACTCTTTGGAACTATCATTTTGGTTGACGTTGAAATTCTACTGATGGGTGAAGATGTTGAGCAACCCTACATATTTCAAAGGCTCAAAGACTGACGTGCACAGCGGGGTTATCCGGCGTAGTGTTGGCCTGTTGGGGGCGATGGGGTAATGGACTTTTGGTCAAAGGGAAGATGTTGGGGTTCAGGAGACTGAGAAGCTTCCTGTCTCTTCGCCTTTCACCCCAGACCTAAAATCTTGGGTCACCTAATTCCAGATGTTACTATGGGTCTGATGCATCAGAACTAAGTACGGAACCCCTCAGACACACATAAATGTGTCTGTTGGAATGCTACACAAGACATTAGTCTTTGACACACTGACAAGGCTGAGAGAAAAAGAGAATAGTGAACCCACAGTCACATTTGACACGCTAAAAAAGACACAATCATTTAAACAAACTATGTTTTTCTTGTCAGTGTAGTCTGGGCAAGTTTGTTTTCGTTTCCTTTTCTCTGTTTTCTTGTCTGCATTTCTTCATCAGATATTGGAAGTCTTTAAAAACATTTTTTCTAAATATTTTTAGTTTTATTTATATTGTTGGTTACATATTGTTTGTTATTAAGCTGGTTAGAAAGTCCATCATCAAAGATGGGCTGAATCTGTAATTGACACTATTTAATTATGCATTGTTAATAATATTCCGCCTCCTTCACGTCCCTTAACAGTAATAACATCAAAATATACACATCTTAATTGGTCTTATGCTGTCGTCCCTGACAACAAGGGTAAATCCCAAAATGCCCAAAATTTACCAGCATTTCCCCTTATTGAACTCTTCAAACTCAATGTGAAGTTTTGTCCGAAAAGCTCCCCCTAATGAATAAAATGGGAACTTTTACAGACATGCTTGATATATACAAGATAGATCTGCTCGAGTCAATTCATATGCACCCAAATTTGGACTAAATCCGACCAACGGTTAGGAAGTGATGAAAAACAGTTTTTTTTCGTAAATGCTCCCCTAGTGAGTGAAATATGAACTTTTAGGTTAAATATGATTTAAAAAAAATGCGATAGATATTCTCAAGTTGATTCAGATGTCAGGATTTGTGTTGCATCAGTGTTTGAGGCCTGCATCTCACACACGCGTGTAAATTCTCAACATTGCTAACGATATTCTCCTGTTTCTCAGGGAGGTGGGGACTGTCCAGAAATGAGCATCGGTGCCATCAAGATTGCCTTGGAGATTTCTCTGCCGGGATCCTTCATTTATGTCTTCACAGACGCCCGTTCCAAAGATTATAAGCTGACTCATGAAGTTCTGCAGCTCATTCAACAGAAACAGTCTCAGGTCAGGATCTTCTCTTTCTTTGTGCTGTTCCTGATTAGGGTGCGCCACAGTGGGTTTTTCTTCACTTTTTTCCCCTACTGTCTCCATCCTTCTCCATCACATCCACCATCACGTCCTCTTTCCTCCGTTGCCAAGCAGCTCTGTGTTAATGTCACCGTTTCCTATCTGTACATCATAGCTAATCCTACCACTATCCCATTCATCTCCCCTTTCATAATCGCTTGGACCTTCCTGTCACAGTCACACTTGTTAAACTCCTTTCCATCCATTCCACTCTTCCCACACTGCACTGTTTATTGTATACAGATTTAGAAATAAAGGGATCCCTTTTTTCATACATGTGGTTTTTTGTAGGTGGTCTTTGTCCTAACAGGGGACTGTGATGATAGGGCTCACGTTGGCTACAAGGCTTTCGAGGAGATTGCCTCCACCAGTTCTGGGCAGATCTTTCATCTAGACAAGAAACAGGTCAATGAGGTAAGTCTGTTTCCCAATAGAAATGTTGAGGTGTTCTAATATTTGCTTTTGTTTCTTTGCGAGTACAGGTTATCGAGTTTTTTTTACTTAAGATAAACTCAAAAGACGTGCTATTGTCATAATATTGAAATCTTTTCATCTTGGCCTGGATTCAACTCATGAAGCTGTGTACATCCAATGACAGCAGAAGGTTTTACAATCTTGCCCTTGTCCTTTGCGGCGCTACTCTCAAGCCTGGACTCAAGATCAAATGTGCAGGAAACATTTTATTGATTGATGCGTATCAGTGCGTACGAAGTTCTTTTTAACTTTTACAAGGAATTGAAATCAATAGTCCAGGACTTGACAATGAGTCTAAGCCTGGATTTGAACAACATTGCGTTATATCACCATATGACTTAGTCCTAATTTGCAAAACTGTAGTTCTGCTTTGTAGCTTTAAAAAAGACTTGTGTAAAATATCTAGAGCATATTGTATTGTTCATAAATTGACTTAAACCGACAAAGTTACCGACTTATTGAGTCACAAAAAGCTTGGGGTATTCAGGACATTGATGAAAAGTTTAGACAGAATGCTCTCATATGCTATTTTCGGGGTTTCATTCAGTAGCTGTTAAGTTCTCCATGGGGGAACTGGGGGAATAGGGGATGGGGGGCCGGAATTCCCTGATGGAACTTTTGCACATGTTAAGTGGTTGACCTTGTTTGGAGCTGAAGGGCTAAGATTGTGTGTGTGTGTATGTTTGTTACGTGGTCGATTATTATTATTTAAGAAAGTAAATGAGTTAATTTCTTTTCTCTCGTGATCTATGGTTTAGAGCGGAGTGCTCTAATACACAGAATGTTACCCATGTAGCCCCCACACCATCAGAGGGAAAGAGTACATTTCCAACATAGAGATGGTGCTTGATTAACGTTTTTATCCCCTTGCTGTAGGTTCTGAAGTGGGTGGAGGAAGCAGTTCAGTCATCAAAGGTCCACCTGCTGTCCACCGATCATTACAGTGGGGACACTAACACTTGGGAATTGCCCTTTGACCCCAGCCTCAAGGAAGTCACTGTGGCACTCAGCGGTCCAGCGCCCAACATTGAGATAAAAAATCCACAGGGTATGAGAAAAGTGTTACCATACAAGAACAGGATATATTTTATGTGTTATTTGACAAATAAAGCATAGAACGTGACATGAAACATAATATAGGCAAAGGCATGTACGCATTGAATAGTCTGATGATTATGAGTAATGATTTTAGTATCAGTAAAAATGGATTGGTTTTATTTATGATTTGAATATTCTCTGGGCTTTAGATGAGCTCTCTATGAATACTAGGTGTTTTTGTCAGCTACGGTTGAAAAAATACTCACACAGACACATAACTGATGTGAAGGAAGTAGTGATTTCAGCTTGTCCAGTCATTATTAGCCATTTTTCCTAGTGTATTATTATCATTATTATCGCTGTTACGTAATGGTAAAAATCCTGAGTTTAAATTAATTGATTAAGTTTGAGGATATTTTACTAGCTATTTGTCAAAGATGAAGTTAACTGTACAGATTAGGTTAAGTTTATGTTTAAACGTACACACACATACAAACATGCGTACACACACAAACACGCACACACAAACTCAATTATATGCCATAGAGTGGGATTGCACCTTATCCTGAATCTTTATGTCTTGACATCTAATAGTAAAATTTCAAACGTAACGTTCAGCCTTGCAGCACCAAGTGTTCACAATTTATTTGAACTAATAAAAGTTGCATAAAAGATTAGTCGTTGTCTCTGTGTTGTCTAATCTCTAGGAAAGCTCATGGGAAAAAGTGACGGCCTGACTGAGCTCCTGCACATTCCAAACTCCGCCAAAGTTGTCAACATCAAGGACCCACAGCCTGGGATTTGGTCTATCAAGGTAACCAATTCACTTGTTACCAGGGAACGTGTTTATATTACATCTCCCAACAATTCCCAGAGCTGTGCTGTCTTTTGAAAGACTTATTGCAAGTAGTTCAGAAGAGTAACCTTGGAATGAGGTCACAACTCACACTCCGGGAGCGGGCTATGCCCTGGAGGAAGGTTCTTAAGTTGTGTTACTGCAGTAATATATCATCATGTGGGGATACAGTGGTATGTAATTTATTTAACATGCATGAGGTTTGGCAAAAGCATCTCCGACCAAACACAAACATGATGGGAACACGGGAGTGTTGGGGTGATTTTGGAGACAAGAAGATGAAGATAATGGATGTTCTACATTTTTGTTGGGGGCTCCCTCTTCTGTTGTGTTTCCCTTGTAGAGTGGAAACTTTGGACTCCCTGCTGTTGAGGATATGTATAAAAAAGGTCACAAATTTGACGACATACACTGTCTGTTCCAGATGTTTGGAAATGACAAGCATTTTTACCTGAGTGATTTGTTACAGGGGGCCTCGTTTTCTCTGTGGAATCCTGCTGTGACACTTCTGATCGTCTCCCATAGCCGTTCCGTGTTTGATTTAACAAGGGGAAAGCTGGGAATCTGTCAGTCGGTGTTTTTACACAACCAAAAGTTCCATTCTGAGCAGATGACTATGCATGAAAGCTGAATGCTGCATGTCAGTGTTAGTATTTATGCAGGAAGAACCAGATTGTGGACCCATATGCAGAAAACAGTTCGGCGGTTTAATTTGCAATCAAAATCTGAAAAATCTTAAATGCGATGTTCGGAAACCTAGCAAGGGTTAAACACAATGAGGTGGTTAGTCCAAAAATGCAACTTATTAAACACTTTAAAATAAAACAGGAAACCATAAAAGACACAACCGAATAATGATAGTGATCCTTAGAAATAAAAAACGAGAGAGCTAGTGCAGGGTAAACCAAGAAGCTAGTAATGAAATGTGACAAGACTGGATTCCTCATAATTTCCCTCGGCAATTCTGAACTTTTTAAAATGTCTTCAACATATGAGAGCTGATTTTTATCACTTGACAATCCAACAATCCCGATAAGACTGTAGTGTCTCCTCTCCTCCATGCTTCTCTAACCCCCCCTCAGTGAGCAGTAACAACACAATGACACATTAGAGCCATTGTATTCAAAGTTCAAATCACACACACACCTTAATGCACCGGTAGAGTTATCGCTTTAAAAAAGAAACACAAGGAAGAAATGTAAATTCAACGACTGTCGCATTTACATTTTTGAACGGAGGTGGTTATATTGTATAAAATGAACCGAGTGCTTTCACAGTGCTGCATTAACCCAGAGGTTAATCTCATGCTGTGAGCTCTAACTAAACACTGATGCTCTGTATGCAGCCCAATCCCCGCTCACGCAGAAACACTGGTAAGAATAAAAAGAATGAAAAAAATCCACCTATATCGTGTTACTACCTCTGGCAGACCTTTTTCAACTCTTGACAGATTTTTCTGATGATGGAGTTTTGGCTTCAGCCCTCACTGTCTCCACTGGGGCTACTTGTTAAGTTAAATATTTGGAATGAATGGTCCTCTAAGGTGTGTTCTTATTAATATCATAGAAGCTCTGGCTGACAACATGGCTTTCTTTTCCAGTGAACATGATGAACTGTTTCGTGGACAGGAATCGCTCGTAGAAGTGTTGAGGGAAATCAAACTGTCTCACAAAAGGGAAATTGCAACCACCTGTCTTCTGTCTGTCCTGTGTTTGACTCTCGCTCTCTTTCCTGTCTCATCTTTCTTGCAGAATCTCCGTCTGTCACTTATATTCTCCTTTGTTTCCTCCGTACCGTCATCAGAAAACATCCTCTCCTCTGATGCCCTCCCACAGAGAGGTACAGGAGGATCTTGTGTTCTCTCACTTTAGTCCCAGCGAATCTTGCTTTTCCCATTTCTCCTCTTGTACATTCCATTTTCCACCCTCAGTCTTCTCTCCGGAGCAAAAACTGGAGACTAAAAATATCTCTTTCTCATCTCGTGCCATGTGTCCCAAGACATCCTAAGAAATGTGGATAAATACTTTTAGAGGATTTCACTGTTGTGCCATGTAGGGTTTCAGTAAGGCTAATGGGTCATGACGGGCCTGCGTCTGGCCCGGGCTGTAGATTATGTGTGAAAAGGAATTTCATCCTTTTTAATCTGCTTTTAATTGGATGTTGTGGTAGAGCATTGATTCTGGCCTACCCCACTATCTCTGTCTATGTTCCTCTGTACCGTCACCATAGATTTTGCAACCTTACATTTGTGTTAAGTTCATGATATATTCTTCCACTGTTACGAAGCGTAAATCATTTGCACATGTTTTACGGACAATAAAAAGGAAAATTAAGTGCACTTTTCTAGTCCACCTGAGCACAAACACATGCAGATAAGACTTATTTGGGTTTATTCATCATTGCCACATAGGCCTCAACTATCAAAGCTCCTCTTAGGTCTTTATAGCAGATGATAATAATTAAGAAAGGCTGTCATTTAGAAAATTAGACACATTTCATTACTATTGATTGTGATAATTGTGTTTATTGTCCTCCTCTATCATTTCTTATGTTCTTCTGTCCTGATGTATAGAGTGCAGCCAGGTATTCTGCTGCAGACAAAAACACATTAAATATTTTAAATAATTGCGTAGACAAGGCACGGAAGTAATTATTAATACAGTGGTAACTCCGTTTACGAGCTTAATGCGTTCCAAGAACTTGCTTGCAAACCGAAAAACTCGTAAACCGAAACAAATGTATCCATTCAAATGAATGGAAATCCCATTATTTCGTTCTATATCCCAAAAATCATAGAAAAATCATTTTCCATGTTATTTTAAACAGAGTAAAAGTAATTTTACTAACAAATAGCAATGATAAATGATATAAAAGCCGGCAGATTCTGGCTCACTTAACTTTATCTCACTCCATTCCTTCCAAACGTAAGCGGACACGAGCGCACGGATGCGGAGGGAGTCTGACCTGAGATCCATTTGGTTTTTCGCTCTAGTCTTGGGGTGCACAAAGTAAGCCCACACTCGCGTCTTCCACTTGTTCAAACAGGATGCTTGTAAACCAAACTAGAGCACTCGTATACGAAGCAAGTTTCTTACAAGATACAGGTACTCGTTCGTATCAGGAATAATCCGCGAATCCAGCAAAAAAAAAAACCTTGTAAATCAAATCACTGCTTGTAAAACGAGGCACATTTTTTGAAGAATCTTTGCTCGTAAATCAAAATACTCTTAAAGTAAGGCACTCGTAAACGGAGGTACCTCTGTAGTTCTATTCACTTCTATTCAGCCAAATCCGAAGCAAGCTGTGACTCAACATGGAATCCAAACTCCCTCCTGTTCCCATCGCTTTCTTTATTTCCATATTTTTTGCAGAGAGGGACTGCAAACTTTCAATTTAGCCCACATATCAACTCTTAATATTGTGTGTTTTCTTCATTTTAATGTCTTTATGGATTTCCATAGACTTTTTACAGAAAAGTCAGGGGCCGATCATATGGTCAGAACAATTGAAATGTTGAATTCAGTCAATATAAAATCATCTAGTGGCTGCTATGGTCACCTGTACACAGGCAATTAGGTTTCAAATATTGCGGGTAGGGTTTGGATATTAAATTATTTTATTTATTTAATATTTAATTATTGTATTTAGTTTGTTATACTTTTATGTATGTTTTTTTTTTGTTTGTTTTGTTGTTTTTTTGTTTTTTGTTACAGATTTTGGGTAAGACGACCATCATATAGATTTGTTCACGCTGTGTGAAAAAATATATCAATTTCAAATCCTTAAAGTAAGAATAAATATGGGAAAAGATGAAAAGGGGCGGCACAGTTGAACAGTGGTTAGTGCTGCTGCCTCACAGCAAGAAGGTACCGGGTTCAAATCCCAGCTAATCCACAGGGTTAGCTGGGATAGGCTCCAGCCCCCCGTGACCCCGAACAGGATAAGCGGTAGATAATGAATGAAAAAATTAAAAGGATTTACTTGGAATATTTTACAATGCAGACATAATACCGTCTGTGTAAGAGTGGACTTTCACAACACAGAGCGTCCAGTGTTTTACACAACACATTCAAGATATTCATTGAAATACAATATATGATATGGTCTTTATGTAGTTCAAAACATTAATTATACAGCATTCACTGTATTTATAGCAAAGCCTATTCTCAAATCAGGTGAGGATGTCATAGCATGATTTATAATTGGGTGTCTTGATCAATTGTTTGGCCAGGAATTGTGTGTATTGATAATTTAAACCATTTTCTCTTTGCATATGTTTAAAAGTTCAGTAGGTTTTTAGTGTAAGAACTGTATCTCTAGTCAAACTTAGCCAACAATGGAGTTGACTCAGGGTGTATCACAGACCTGTCTACCACTCAGAAATATATACCTTTAATGACAGGCAATATCCTTGTCCTTGGTAAAAATGTGCTCAAATCCACCTCTGCTTTGGGGCATGACCTTTTAAAGGACCTTCCTCCTAATAACGGCCTAATTTACAACATTCCCTGTACCTTGGTCTCTGGGATGATTCCATGGCTGTCATTGGAGTATCGTTGTTGACCACAACAAGTATTGTTTTTCATGCTGGCAATAACATTTAAGGCTGTTTGTTACCTCATTGCTTATTACAACTCTAGCTTTGAGCTATGTTACCTCTACCTATGTCCTCTTTGGTAGTTTTCCACAGGGAACTCATTTTTGAGTCAGGTAGAGCTATAAAATGCAGTATATCCACACATTATCTTTAATTTCAGGTAATTGTAAATGCAAATTTAGGTTGACATGCCTCAGATTGTGAGTCAGTGTCTGTGACACCTCCAGTGTGTTTGACCCCAGGTGAGGAGTTTCCACCTCCCGCCAACCTATATTTCATTCTAATTACTCTGTCTCTCAAAGCTTCAAAAGACCTCCACATGAAGAAGACCACACAAACCATTACCCACTCCCTGATCATAGTGGTTGTGTTTCTGTAATTAAAAAGCATGAATGGCAGACTGAATGGGTCATCTCTTAGTTGTAGATGTTTCATAAGCTGTGGAGAGATATTTGACATTCAGCTGAGACTTCCTTAGAGTAGCTTGTCTTTACAAGCAGCTGTGGCTGGCATACATAAAGACCTGTTTCTCAACTGTCCGACTGAATCCATGTGTGTCATAGACCGCTGTGTTGTCTCTGACAACTCTTCTTCCATTTGTCCTCTTCATTTAAATAAAATGTACTACTATCAGGCATCGGCCAGGATTTCTGACTTTCTAAAATTGCACCAAACTTTAAATGAAATCAAACAATGGCATAGAATAATAAGGATTTCTTTTTGTAAATGTTTTTGTAGCCTATGCCAGCTGACATTGGGTGAGAAGCAGGGCGCCAGGGCAAAGACAGATGCTCATGTTCTCAACTATGGGCAATTTAGAGTCCTTAGTTCACCTATATTGCATATTTTCTTGACTGTGTGAGGAATCAGGACTACCCTGAGAGAATTGGAAACCAGGCAAAGTCCACCTCATCCAGGGTAGAGGTGGATTTAAAACTTAATTCATTCACTAAATTAAATATTTTCACTGCACCTAATCTGATCCTAATCTGATCCACTTTACCAGAGTCCTGGACAAATGGATCTGTACATGTCTTCTCTCTTTGTTACAGACCTCTAGTGGAGGAAGACACTCGGTCCGTGTCACAGGTCTCAGCACCATTGATTTCCGAGCAGGATTTTCCAGAAAGCCCACCCTTGACTTCAAAAAGACCAAAAGTAGGCCAGTTCAAGGTCAGTAAGGTCAACCTAAGCCACCTTTTAAAAGACAACCTATCAGCTGGTGTCTGTGTGTCTTTCACCTGTTACTTCCACTTACTAGAGTTATGTTGTATTGGCTTTCCAGGAATTCCCACCCACATCCTCCTGAACACCACTGGCCTTTCACCTCCTGCACGGGCCGACAGGCTAGAGCTCGTGTCAATAAATGGTGAAGTGATCAAAACTTTGCCAATCCGTTACTACCCCGAGCGCCAGCCCTATGGTCTATGGAACATCACAGAGTTCGTCCCACCGGACAAGGCCTTCTTCCTCAGGATGACAGGATACGACTCAGATGATTTCATGTTCCAGAGAGTCTCCAGTGTTTCCTTCTCCAACATTATACCTGGTCAGTGATGAAGGTTCTCATCCTTATTCAGATGGCAGTGCTAAAGATTGCTTACAAAGTCTATTGGTTTACTGAATGACTGATGAACCTTTCTCTATTTTAGAGGCCCCTAAGGTTCTTATGCCAGCCACAACCCCCGGTTACTACCTCCAGAGCGGGTCGGTCCGATGCCAGATAGACAGCCTGATTCCATTCACTCTGCGCTTCAGCAGTGATGGAAGGCGACTCGGAGCGGACCAGTTCTTCCGGTGAGCAAGGTTACAGGCAGTGCGTGTTAGTCTTTCGAAATTCAATTTGTTTGTACAGTAGATACATTTTTACAATGGATTTTAATGAAATTTTGTGTAGGAGTGAATCTCAATATTGCATTGTTGTTGTTTTTTGACACTTTGCCATTATCATGAAAATAAAATGATTGTCCAAACAAAATTTAAAAAAAACAGCAAACCGTTGATAAAGCATGGTGCTGCTGTTATGCACAACTGGATTATCCAGTCAGAATCATAGTCTGGGATCGGGAGATCAAACGGAAATGCAGAGGGTTGAGATGTAGTTATAACAATAATTTAGAGTTTAGTTTAAATAATGCAGGATCAGACTCATTAATATTAATTTGTGTCCGTAAAAGTTAAAAATGTACGTACATTATGTCTATAAAAGAAATGGATCTGGCAATTATGGAAAATCATATTTTTATTGGTAACTCATAAACCACTGATCACAAATGCTAGGAGTGAGGTTCCAGGGATAAGGAAATAGGAGATGCTAAATTATTTGCCTTGAAGCACAGTGAGTAAAGTAACGATGGCAACATCACCATCATGTTTGCGTTTAACAATATTCTTAGCAGGTCGTGAAGCAGCTTGTCTCAAATGTTATTTTTTATTTTGATTGTAGTGAGTCTGACAATGCATCATGGGTAATACCCAAGGTCACTCTGAAGGACGAGGGCTACTACGAGTGCATTGCCATAAACAGCGCTGGGACAGGAAGGGCTCGCACTTTTCTGGATGTATCAGGTAATCCCTCATGTCAAAGTCATAAACCCTGTCCCAGGATGAAACCAGGCTACCCATTTGTTGATGGATTTGTAAATCAGTAATTCCAATAAAATCTTAGTTACAAGCTGTCATCTGAAATGCAAAGCTGCTCAAATCACAAATTATATAAATACCTTTCAGCACAAACCAACTGGATTGGTTAATCAAATGACAGAAGCAAATGTTGCTAAGAAAGAAATATTGAGGAATTCAATCAGAGAAGACAGAGAATAAAAAAGAAGATGAACGATTTGTCATAACACATTATGTGTGGTAATTAGTCTCTTACAAAAGTCTTTGGCGCTTACACTCTGAGATGAGATTGTGATCGAAGGGACTCTGCCCTGAGCAGCGGCATGGGATATACCCTCTTTGGAGTCTGCATACTGGTGGTGGTGGCTGATGACTCTGCTGAGGCTGATGAATGATGAGGCTGATGGATCTGCAAGAACTAGGTGGAGATTGGGCGGTGCATGGTGCGCAAACCAGCAGCATGAAAGAACTAGATGAATGCAGAGAAAGCAATTTTTAAAGACAGCAGCTGATTACGTTATGCTAAGCATGCAGGTGTGACAATGATTGGATGAACGAGAATACATTTTTGAGCGCAGCTGATATCAATTGATGCCCCGGACCGTGAAGCAGATAATTGAGACTGAGCATGTGAGAAAGGTGGGTATGATAGGGTGGAACGAGGAGTAACTATGGCCCCAGTGTGCAAGAGGATAGTCTTTCTGATTGAACTTTTGATAGATCTCCATTTGAATTTGCAAAATTGACATAATGAGAAAATGAGACATATTAAGATGAAAAGTACAAAATTATTCACTATGAGAGAAATTACATTTTTGCACTCTGATGTCAGAAAGACTCGCAACATAGACAGTAGTGTTGACCTTTGAACTCTGTCAGTGGACTATAAATCTACAGTTCATGTCATGGTGGTTGTCCTCCATCACTTCATGATATGAACCAGAGCTGTCATACAGGAATGTGAAGGGGCTACCAAGCTCTGCACTGTCAGAAAGTGTAATTGATGTGTGATGTTTCTATATCTGATAAATCACCTGTCCTGTGTTTTCCTTTGAAAGAAAAGTATAAAGCAAAAGGAGACATTAATATTTTAGGGGTAAGTTTTATAGCTTTACTTTGTTTGGTTCCTGTTTTGTTGAATTTATGTTTATACTGTCAATCAAATCTTGCATAAAGCCTTTTAGCAGATGGTATGGTCACACTGAGGCAAACATCACATAATGGTTATTTTTAAACTTCACATATAACTTACAGATACAAACATGTCTTGTCCTGCATCCTTTGCTCCAGTGCTTTGCTGTTGTACTTTTCCGGCCGAGCTTCTTAAGCTGCTCAGCTGCAGCACGTTAAACAACATGTAACAAAACAGCAAATTTCGCCATGGTCAAGTTAGATGCTGGCGGTCTTCTTATTCTTGCCATGCCACCGACAACACATTGTCTGGTTCCCATTTGTACATGGCACGTATATACAGTGTGGATTTGTTACTTTGAGTTTTATCAACAGCAGATGGCAAGGTTTAGAGGGATGATGTTTCACCCTAGGCAAAGAGAAACACTGACACACTTCTCCACGAGAGGAAAAGTAGCATTTCTGATATTTCGTTCATGAATTTCTATTGATTTAATGATTAATTACACATTAAAACAAAACATTTAAAACAAAAAAAACAGACAAATAATATTGTTGTTTGAGGGATCACTATTGTAATTCATGTCTAATGTCAAAATAAGACTTAAAACACACGTGAATATGTATATAAAAATACCATCAGCGAAAAGGTGCAGCAAGATGGCACATCATTAAAGTCACACTTACACCTATGGGTGTTTGCTTGGAATCTAAATGCCAGGCTTTATATGGTTCAAAGTCTCTGCTCTGGATCCCGTGCAGAGTTAATTCTGCTTCATGGAAAATTAGCACAACGTTGTAATCCATCACAGCCATCACGTCATGAGGTTAATGGTACGGTTTGCGTGTTTGATGCCTTAAGTAAGGAAAAGTAAATAGAATGTGAGATGAGAGTATATGTAAAATGGTAATTATGTTCCAAGCTGTGCCCAAAGCATATATAGTATGTTAACCACCACAATAAATAATACATTTTTGATCATTAGAATCTCAGAGGAATTCATAATCCAGCTAATAAATAACTTTTTATGATTCTGTGATTATCATGACTATCAGGCAGAAATAGAAGCAGTGGAATCATAAAATGATTCATGTTTAAATCTCATCTGGCCGAAATACAAATAATTTTTTGTCTCTTCCAAAATCCCACAGGCAGGAGTCCAAGTGTAGTCAGTTAATGTCTCCTTGTCCAAATTTTGCTCTCCAAAAATCTTCCCGCTGCATGAAATTTGCTGGAGCCTCATCGGCATGATGAATGTCACACAGGGAGGAAAGTGAGAGGTTGTTAAAGGAAGGTTTGTGAAACAGGAGGGCTGAGTGCCGGGATCTGTGTCTTTACTCTTTACTGTCCTCCTAGTTCTAAGTCCAAATCTGACAAGTTGACTTAGTTTGTCCAACTATTAGCTCTTTTGTCATCTCTTAAACTTAGTGAAAAGGAATCCTCATCCTTCTCAAACCCATCATTTTTTTACTCGGCCAATGATACTGGATAGCTGGTCTCTAAATTTTACACACAGAAACTAATACTTCCCACCAAATTTATTTCATTCCAATCCCAATGAGCTCTGTTGAAATCCCCGGCATCCTCCTTCTGTTAGAGGACAGGCCTTCTGCTATCTTTTTTTTTTCTTTACTTGGATCCTCTCTTTCTCCTGTTTCCTGTCCATTTCTCCTTTTTACTGCTTTGCTCAGGCTCACACATGGAAAATAAAGATTGATGGCAGACTGAGGTTTTTCGACATGGTGAGAAAAAGAATAATGGACATCACTCTAGTGGGTGATGTTTCAGAATTTGTATTTCTCAAGCACACAGATAGGATAAGCTAGGTCATTTATGCAAATCTAGTAAACAGGGAAACCCAAGCGCGCACACACCAGTGTATGCACATCAGTAGTCTGTGTATCCGATCTAAATCCGTTTTTACTTTTTATTTAGGCCTGTTGAAAATGGAGGGGGCATACAGGGGTACACTTGTCCGTACGTACATAACAGGGATAGTTCACATCTCCTCAAAAGTCACTGAGCAGAAAACAAAGAAATTTCACCCATGCCTTACTTCATACTTAGTTTCTTCAATTGAGCTATTTTAGGCACTTTTGTAATGTCAGTTACAAGTACTAATTGCTTTTTCCTAGTGGTGGCAGCATCTATACACATGTAGACACATTTTCTATAGTTATGCAACATATTGATTAGAAATCTGTAGTGTCTAAAACTTGCTAGCTGACCTCATAACATCTTCAAGTAATCATACATCAGAGTGCAGAGTGTACAATATGTAAAACAATATGTTTGCTGAGGTTATCCACAGCCGGTCGACTCAAACCCGCAAAGAACCTTCATGAACGCCTCCATGGTTGATAATCATAAAACAATCTCCGAGGTAACTCCGGGAAAGAAACGTGATGGTATGTAGGCTGCCCTGCATTCTAGAAAAATACTTGACTTCCATGTATGTATAATATTTAATAGTTGTATGTGCTTATATTGAATAGGTAAAATGTTCCTACCATATAACTCATATAATAGAATTAATCAAATGGACCAGGGTTTGTACTTGTTTCACAATAAAAGCATCACATATTTCTGCATGCTTATAGCCCACTACATAGAGATGGGCTTTGTTTTTGATTCCTGCCTGTCAGGAAAGGTGAGTGTGTCACTGCTGAGCTCTACTCTGAATGATCGTAAACTCAGTTCTATGGGTAAAATCAGAGGAGTAAAATCATACATTATTTCACATCACTGTATTTTTCCACATATCATCCCTCATTTCTACGATTAATACCTTTACTCAATAAGCCTTTAATGTCCTAAGTATTTGTATAGTTTATTTGTTAGGGGCATTTATTTATTTAGTATCTTTTAGACACTAAATTTACCAAAAAATGAAAATTTGTTGGGTCAAGCATGTTTTCAAACAGTAAAAAAAAATCACAGCTTATATAATTATTATGTGACGAAATTTTGTACTTCATGACAAATTGTCAATCTTTATTAGATTAGCTCAACTTTTTAGTAAAGCATGTTTATAGAAAACTATTTGACCGTTATTAGATTTTCTTTTGGTTGTGTAAAGTTACATCATTCTATTTAGTAAGTCCTCACATGCTTTGATGTTAAAAAAAAAAACACCCTACTTATTAAACAGGACTTTGTCAATAGCCATGGTTAATGCCTCCCACTCGTGTCCCTGTTAACATGCGGTGTCTCTCAGGGCTCCTTCCTTGGCCCCTTAATAATTAGCATATAAAGGCTGCTACTGGGTCATACTATAAACAGCACACATTTTTCAATAAGAAATAGTCACAAAATCAAAGTCTTTTTAACCAAACAGTTGAGCAGGACATCATAGAAAGCAGGAAGTCCATGTTGTGTGCAAGGTAGGGGTCTATGGACTCCCAAAATTCTCAATGGTCTTTAACACTGACTGGAAAATATTACATGTCTCTACATGTATATGTGTCAGCAAGATATTAACCTCTTGCTCTGAATTCCTGTTTCCTTTATGAGGTAAATTTCCTGGCCAACATTATGCCTTCTTCCTGCAGAGCCGCCTCCAGCCATAACAGTTGAAGGTAACGTAACCGTGTCTCCCAGCTCCCGTGCTGTCCTCACCTGCCAAGTCGCCAGCACGGTCAACTTCAACCTCACCTGGCTGAGAGAAGGTCGTGATGCTCGTCTTGACCCACGGGTGCAGGTCCTGACCAACTTCTCACTCCGGCTGTCCCCTGTGACCCCAGACCACACAGGCTGGTATGAGTGCATCGCTGTAAACGAAGGAGGGGTGACGTCAGATCGGATCTACCTCACTGTGCAGGGTGAGGAGTGTGTGTTTATACGTGCTTGTGTTTATTGTGTTTTATCCTTTCCTCTAACATTGATATTTGAAACAATATAGTTGCCAATGTAATACATGAAATTACGCACCAGCCTCCGAAAGCCAGGCATATCTGGCTATTGTTGAATCTTAATTATTGTTAGTGTTGCATGTGTTTATGTAACATGATTGACACCATGAGGGAGCAAGGATCTGGGCAAACACAAACTTCATCCCAAATATATCCGTCTCTCACTAGCTCCCTATATTTCATTCCAGGGTTTTATGGGATACGAGAATATGATATATGCTGAATACTAAGTAGAGTTTTCCATTTCTGGACAGCACTCAGATTCCTGTTCTTAACACTTCACTGACGCTGAATCAGGAAGCCTCTGTTGTGCAGATGGAAGAGAGTATCACTGGCCAGCTCAGAGTATAGGCTGGCCAGGAAAATGGCAAGGTAATCAAATCCCCAGAAACCTGTCATCAGATGATTTGAGACAGAACTTTGAAGAAAAAAAACAACTTAGGTGTTATTAGGAGTTTAGGGAAAGCAAGTAGAAACAGCAAAGGATTTTGCTTCACAGAAGGAAAACCATCCAAGTATTATGTCTAACAAAGATAATGTTGTACTTCCCTTACGATGGTATGTTTTTCTTGATCTAACGTTGAATAATTAGAAAGTTTGTTGTATTTTTTAGATGTTAAGCTTGGGGACACAAGCTGAACCACTGTGACACGGACAAAAAAAAACCCTGAGTCTTGAGGGGAGTAACACATTTAGCTCAAGTTGCATAATTCATAATAAAACATTTCCGTAGTTTTAATTGATATTTCATCCCTGCATAAAGGAGGCATGTTGGAACCTTGTCTGTCGGTGCTTATATACTTACATGTATACTGGAGAATAGTTGATACACATCTTCCTACCTCCTACATAAACCGTACCTCAAAAACCACTTGATAGAATCTGATGAACGGGGGCTTTCTAAGGGCCCTGAAGGTGTGCGTGCCATATTTGGATTAGTTTTTCCCTTTTCTTTTTTTCAAAAACATGCACTTATCCTGTCTTTGTGCTCACATTCACATATGATTGAGGTAAGGGTCTATCTAATGCTCTTCCAGTAGCAGTTTTAGACACATTTTAAACACACTTATTTCCCCGTTTATGTTACACACGTTCCAAAGCTTACAAACTGTCTTTTCATTTTTTTCTGTAGCAAATCTCCGTGTGCCTCTTTTACTTATATTTATCTCTGAAGCAGCTGTTAGCCCAAGGGGTCAACTAATTACCCTGGTCAGTCCCCGCCTGGTTATTAGTCTCCCTTTGAAGTTAGTCAAGTTTGCTGATATCTAACAACACTTTGGCAGAACATATTGGAATAGCATATCCATACCAAGAGAGCTACGTTTTTCCTATTTTTCCTTCTTTTTTTTGCCCCATTTTGATTGACACCCCACCAGTACTTTGCACTGTTTTGTTAAAGATTTATAACTGTAATATATTCACTATTTTCTCCGTGTTCAGCTGTTATAGACCAGATATAAATATGCAATTTTCACAAGTTGTGAAGGAGGGGGAAGCAAGGAGGATGTTCTTGCTGTCACATAGCTCTCTATTGTATATGATGGGAAATTCAGTTTTTAGAGTGAGGTTAAGATGCAGCAAGTGATGAAAGGAGTGCTAAATATAGGGTGCTACCCAACCCGTTGAAGCTGCTAATGCTGAGTAAGGATGGAAGAATGCATCCCTCTCAAGGACCTCTAACTCAGGGTGACCCCGTGAGTTAGAGGAAGCAGGTGAAGAGAGAGCCTGGCTTGGCTGTAAACACAGAAAGAGGCCCTACAGTGGTTTCATCTGCCTTACTGCTGACAATATCTGGGACAAACAAACAGCACTGTTCAGCTTTAGGCACTGCTCAGGTTATATATATATATATATATATATATATATGAGGGGGCACTGTACTGTATATCTTTCAAAATATGGCAACAAGGATGATTTAAGTTGAAGCATCACCGCAGAACCCTTCAACTTTTTGACCGTGTGCTACTCACCTACTTTTACCCAGGCACTTGCCACAGCCTGTTTAAGTTTGGTTCATAAGGTGGACTCAAAAGTAAGATTCAGCTGTAGAGAAAAGTTGAAAAACTTAAGTAGTCTCTGGGAAACCTGTGTGGGCTTGTGGTGTTTTATCTTACGTGGTTTTGGGAGTGGAGGTCAAGAGCGATCTTAATCTTGAATGTCTTCAAGTGAGCTGAGTAGAAAGGGCAATCAAATTGGCATACGATGGAACGATGATCTAGGTATCACAGGTAGACAAAGGTGACAACATCATCACGGGGAGACAAAGATAAGCAAAGGAGTCGGACTAGAAATAGTTGAGAGAGCTTAAGAATCTATTACCTCATTGGCAGACTAGACGATGTGATGATGGTTGTTGGTAGAAGCTGAGGTCAGACAAAGCAAAAGGTTGATTGTAGATGAAGAACAGGTGTCTCCATTTCCGGCTGTACTTCCGACACACACACACTCACACACAGGGAAGTAACGAAGGGAAGTTTAGGTGGAGAGAGAGAGGGAAGGGGGAACCATGTTTTCTTCCACCAGAGCTGTGGCTGTAGAAGACTCGTACTTTCATTTCGGGCCTCCACATGATTCCTGACTCCTAAGGCTTTCCTGATGAAGTGGTAGATATATTTCCATTAATAGAAGCTTACAAGGAATAAGGAGTTGACCTCACTGCTTTGCACTTGGTCATTGTAAGTAATAGAAATACACTAAATAAATCCATCTTTGGCTTCTTAGATGGACACAAATTACAATGTTGTGATTTTGTAAATGTTATGTCTCTGTTGTGACTACTTGTTCTGATTTTTTATGCATGTTGGAAAGGTCAGAGATGATTCTTACCGTGGGAATAGAAAAGAGAAAACACACCCTGGATGTGTTGAGTAATTGATCACAAGTCAGAGGGAAAACCTCAGATTTTCTGGTTCTGGATAAAAATATTTCTCATTACTTTACTAATAAAGATGAAATGTTTGTCAAATATATGTTGTAAAAATTTTTTAATTGCAGCCATCCTGCTAAAGTGACAATAACCTTTGGGCTGAGCATGAATTTATTCAGGATTGTATTTGATAAATCAAGATTTATATCTCTTTTTTCCTTAGATGAAGTACATGTAAACCCAAATGAACGTATTTGGCTACACAAATAATATTTCATAAAATATATTAAAAAGAGGATCCAAATAAATCAACACTATGTTAAATATAACATTGATTTTCACTTTCACAACTCCTTACCATGATCGTTTCAGAGATTTGTTATTGTCTGATAAATCAGATATAATCATTTCCAGCTTTGCGATATATTATGAGTGAATGAAGCTGATGGATTATTGACTGACTTATTTAGTGAACTTTAGGTCCTTTTTCTTTTTTCCCTAGAGATGCCAAGGGTTATAGTAGATCCTCGGAATCAAACCTTTACAACAGGAGATGAAGTTCGGATCAGATGCTCTGCCAATGGCTACCCCCCACCCAGTCTGGTCTGGACCCACAATGGCATGTTCATCACGGCATCCAACAGGTAATTTCATCTCCTTTGAGGCCTTTAACATATCTTAGGTTTACTGTTTGGACATTTGTCAGTTTCAAAAGATAACATTTTCTCAGGCTCTTAGATATGAATCTGAAAGTTCCTGCGAACATTTTAGTACTTGTGTTTTATGATATCACATCAACCATAACAGATTCTAGATCCTCCTTCATCTCCCAGTGAACATCTCAACAGTCGTGAAATTCCTTGAAAGACTGTAATGTGTACCTTGTGTGCTCAGACACAGGATGACTCCTGATGGCGTACTGGTTATAAGAAACATGGAGAAAAACTATGGAGGAGTGTATGGCTGCCTGGCCAGCAACCAGGCTGGGACAGACACAATGACCTCCATCCTCACCTACATTGGTGAGTAACATAGAGATCTGACAGCTAACAGCAAATATAAAGTATTAGTAATATGCAGTCCACTTGCTATCCACTTGTTGTCTCAATAGCACTGATGTTCTTTCTATTGTTCAATCATCCTCCCTCCAGAGTCTCCTGTGGTGACTGTGGCTTTAAGTCATATTCTCATTGGCATCGGAGAAACCACAGCGATGGCCTGTTCTGCTTCTGGTATCCCACAACCTGACATCTGGTGGTACAAAGGTAGCCGCATTTAATCATCAGGATTTATCACAAATAACAATACTCACACTTTCTGTGTCTAAATACACAAACATTAACAGAAATATTGAAAGGTTAACATGAAGCTAAAATGACATCCCATTTAAATGACATAGAATTGAGTAACATTGTCCACTATTTGCTCACATGGCATAATTACATTAATAAATTATTCAATTTCCACACTGTTGTATCGAATCTTATTGCTAGGTGATGTCCTGCTGCATTCATCATCTCGCTTGAAGGTGGACCCGTCAGGAGGCACATTAACAATCAGGGAGACACAGGATGTCGATGCTGGAGAGTACACCTGTGTAGCTGCTAACGCTGCTGGCACCTCTTCAGGAAGGGTTTATCTTGAAGTTGGAGGTGAGACTTTTAGTCAACCTTTTAAAACTGCTAGTCTTTATAATAATATTGAATAAATGGGAAGAATGCTTGTGATCCTTACCGTGAATGTAAAGATGGCAATGTTGACAGACGCAGTTTGTCAGTGGTGGACTCTTTGCTGTTTGTGTGTTTTGTCTTGCAAGTTTGCAACAGGGGACTGTTTCATGAATATATTCATCGCAGACCCTAATCCCATCTGGATGATCTCCATCTGGATGGTTCTCTCCATATTACTTCCTTAGTAGATCTTCTCTTCTCTTGTGGACGATAAAACCTGTTTTGAGTTATCGACTGTTTTAGATGATTTTATCTTAAAGTCCATTAATAGACGCTTGTGTAGCTTAGAATGTGGCAAAAAAAAAAAATGGCACAGTGAGAGAACTGGTGTTTCAGCTTTCTAGTGTTTTAAGCCTCTGTTAGGGATTTGAATACCCCACCAAACTCATCCATACGGTTGAAGCCTACCACAGTCGACAGAAGTATAAATGATGCGTTAATTAAGGATTGTCGGTACGTAAAATGGACATACTTCAGTGAGCTGACGATGTTTCTTTTTGGCAAGAGGGATGCCTAAATTTAAGCAATACTTAACGTCACGCCATAAAATCGGAAGCCTCAATGAATTTGCTATTACGTCTCATAGGATATTATATTGTATTTGAGTGAGTGCTCTGGTGCTGTTCATGAAAGATGCTTTTGCCTGATCAAAAATGTATAGTGTAAAATGGACTCACTCCATTGGCAGGGTTTCCACTCAATACAAGATAATTTGATAATATTTAAGAATATTTGGCTTATTTTTAGATTGTTACCCTGCCCTTTGTAGATCCATATACAAGTTACACACAGCTCAAAATATCTGGCCCCCGAGACTCTGAGCTTAAATGATGGACTTGATTGTCTGTATAATGTAAAACAGATGGATGGCTATTCCCATTTTTGAACTTTGCCATCTTAAACCTTGTTCCATCCAGCCGCACCCAATTTCATCCGAGAACCATCAGATGTGGCGGTCAACATCGGCGCCAATTTGACCCTGGTGTGCTTCGCTCAAGGTTACCCAGAACCAGAGGTCACCTGGAGGAGAGAGGATGGAGTTCCCCTTTTCAACCGGCCCCACACACATAGCACAATTACACAGACCAGGGAAGGTCTACATATAACCCGTGAGTTTTTTTTAATGGCACTTGCAGACAGATTAAACATCAACATGCTGTAGGTACCTTCCTAATTACGAATTTTCCTCTCAGGCCTGTGGGTGGAGGATGATGGGCTTTATGTCTGTGAGGCCAAGAACAACTTTGGCAGGATTGAAACCCAGGCTAGAATCACTGTGACGGGATTGGGTAAGAGTAACCATTAAAAAGCCTTTCCTCTCTGACTCTCTGTAATTCTTTCTCCGTCCTTCCTTGCATGATCAAAAGTGCTTCTTAATATTTTAATGATTATGAGTATTCCCATTGCAGTTATTTCAGAAACACAGCAGACTCTGCATTTTTTCTTGGATCCGATTTATTATTGATTCATTCCTGGACTGCATAATCCTCAAGGGGAAACTGCTTTACATTTGAATGCAAACGCTTAGCTGAAAGTGAATTAATCCAAAAGTGAATAAAAGTCTTCAAATGCTCTTGCACTATGCAAACATGCAGACATATGCTCAGACTGGCTTGCATTCATTTTTGCTGATTTGCATTTTCCTGAGTGCATAGTGAAAGATTATATCTACTTTCCATGTGCACGTTTTTCTAAAACAACGTACCTTCCTTTGAGCACCTACATCTGTCTTTATGCATGTGTATTTCTCTTTTCCGTCTTTACATGTTAGTGTGAGTTCATTTGCACATTTAAGTCGCTGTGATTGCACACATGTACCTCCTTAACCACTGTTTCTGTTTTACCCAATTGTCCACAGTTTTAACACGTTGAACTTTTATTGTGTGGGCCAAATTTAAAAGCCACAGACCAAACAGATATATGTATATATTACTGCCCCACTGCCCCAGATTCTCTCCTGAAAGTGTTCTTTGGCGAAGCACCCAACTAGTGCAGAAGCATATGTAAAGTAATTCATATTGTGTGTGGGCGTGTGTGTGTGGGTGAGGTTATGACATGTAGCCAATGAGTTAGCCAAATTATCATATCACACCCTGTTGTTTATCATAACCCCCTAACCATAACCATAACCCTTGCAAATGTGAACCCAGCCAAACCATTCTGACAAATGTAATATCACATGTCACATGTGTGTGAGCCTGTCTGTGTGTTTTTCAGAGGTATGGATATGTGAGGGGAGAAATTGGTTTATTTTAGCAGCTGTAGGAAATGTATAATGTATATGCTGTACTGTAACTATAATAACAGCAACCAGGCATCTCCCATTTATCCTAACTCTAAGCACACAAACACTTTGGCACTTCCTTTAAAGTTTAGCCAGAGCTTTGTGGCTTTGTGGCTTTGCCAGTAAAGAGCTTTGATCATTAGTTTATTCATTTTGTTCAACAAATATGTATAAAACCACACTTCTTTGTCAATTCAAAAATATTTTCGCATTTTCCGCTACAAACCTATTGTACATCTCATTAATAGTCAAAACTGCCTTATTGGATTTTTTACTTCTCCTTGCTGATTTGAATCTGCTCCTCTCCTCCTTTCAGCCTCTTTATTTTTCTGTCATGGACCCTGCGTAATAGTTTTTTTGGTATCTGCAGTGCCGCCTGTTATCGCGATGAGTCCGACCATGCTCGGTGTGATTGAGGATCAGCAATTGACTTTGCCCTGTGTGCTGTTGGCTGGAAATCCGCTTCCTGAGAGGCAGTGGCTGCAGAACTATGGCTTAGTAAGGCCAGAGGAAGAATATTCACAGTTTATAGATGTCTATAATTCACAAATGTGTTCATTTTAGCCCATTTACGCTATAAATCTTTTAGGTGACGTCAGGCCAGTATGTAACTGTGAGGAGGGACGGCAGTCTCCATATCGAGAGGGTTCGGCTGGATGATGCGGGTGATTACACCTGTTTGGCTGAAAGCGTTGTTGGAGCCACCAACCATACCACCACTGTCAACGTCTATGGTAGTGTACAAAACAACATGACATTGTAATCACTGACAGGTGACAAAAATAACATTGGCCCCTGTCAGTGGGTGGGATATAGTTGGAAGCAAGTGGACCTTATATCCTCAAAATCAAAGTTTTGGAAGCAGGAAAGATAAGGTAGGTAAGTATAAGGATCTAAGAAGCTTTACAAGAGTCAAATTATGATGACAAGATGACATAGTCATACTTGATGAGCATTCAGGTATGCATGAATTACTCCCTCCCAAATGTGTTCAAAGCAAGGATGACCAGTGAACCGGTGACAGTGTCATTCATTTTATGATTTATCCTCAACATTGCCATTGAAAAATCCATGGGTCCTGATGTTGTGCGTACTGGAACACTAGCCATCAAGCCTTTTTACACTCAGACCCTGCAATACAACTATGACATTGCCACCGTGAACAAAGGGGCAATTCTTTTGTCATTAATCATGTGTGCTTTAACCGTCATGATGAGTTAAACAAGTTCTATGGGAAAAAAAACCCATTATGGTTTCTGAAATATCACGCACCCCTTTATCTTTTTTTCCTTTATGCTGGTACCTCATCCATTTCTTACTACTCATCTCTAATGTGTTTTGTTGCTGCAAAAGGCTCCTCACTTCATGAATAGGATTATCCTGAGGTTGCATTAAAACCAGGGGCATCTGAGGGTAGTAGAAGGGTTTGGAGCACGTTCAGAGGGGAAAATGTGGAACCATTTGTGTTTCAGTTAGCCATGGCCAGATCCTACCAACTTAAATTGAAATCATCCCTGTATGTAACAGGACTGGCTCCTCAGTTCTTGAAATGAGGTCAATAGTCCTTCCTTTGCTGCCAAATATGCTCTGTATTGCACTGTGTTCTTACAACTATCTATCAGAACCTACATTAGCTTTTTCAACAAGTTGCCTCTGGCGTATTGGACAGGATGGGCAAACCTTCTTTCCCCACACACATTAGTGAGGCTTGGGTGAGCATGACTCTGATACTGGTTCACCAGTTGTCCTTCCTTAGACAACAGGACTGGGAACACATGAAAACCTGACGTTTTGGAGATGCTCTGGTCTAGTCGACTAGCAGGCACAATTTGGAATTTGTCAATGGCGCTTAGATCCATGCGCCTATGTGAGCACTAGATTTTCTAAGTACTTAATGAATCATTGTTTACTAATTGTTTCTTTTTCCTTATATTTCCCAGTTATTCCTACCATCCAGCATGGCCCTCAGGTTTTCGGCACAATCGAGGGCTCACCCGTCACTATGCCCTGCCAGGCCAATGGAGTACCCACCCCTGAGATTATTTGGACCAAGGTGTGTATTGCTATTACTCAACATCGCTTTCTCACCTTCGAAGACCTTTACTTTCTTTATATAAATGGCGAAAATATAAAGGGCAAATAGAGGGAAGCCACACAAATGAGTATGGAGTGAAGGTCAAAGATATAACAACAAAGATCAACAGATTAGAGCTTTATTTCAGCTCTTATGCCATCCCAAAAACTTAATGTCTTAATGTTCATGTTCAAGATGCATTTACTAATGCTGTGACTTATATTCTCCCCTTCATGCATCTTTAACTTCTAACTGCTACAGCACTTGACCCTAAGGAAACATGGATCTGTGTTGTTTTGTGGAAAAATAGGAGAATTTTTTAGTGCAGTCTGGTGATGAGCTCCAGCACACGGTCGGAAAATTTCTGTGTGTATGAGGATGGTCCCTCCTTATTCTCTGTCTTTTACACCAGTTTCTCTGACTTGTAAAAGTGATGCTGTTTGAGTGAACAGGCCTACAGGGACTTATGAAATTAGATCCTGTTAAGTTTTCCTCCAGCTGTTAAGGTGTGATTTTCTCTGCTTTTCTCTTTCATGTCAAGTTAGGTATGTAATATCCAGGAGAAATTACACAATCCTGATTCATGTTTTGATGCTTCGTTTGATTTTAGTTACTCTTCTCTTATTCTCAAACTTCTTATTTCACAGCTGGTAAGAAAATCAGATAATAAATTAGGTTCATAGAGGTCCTATCTTGGATACCAAGTTGAAAGGTAATAGAGCTGAAGTAGTGAAACTAACACTGGGCACTGTCCTTTCCCTGCTGTCATTTGTTTTGTAGGGTGGGGAACTGCTGTACTTGGGTGGTCCAGCTTTCTCCCTGAACTCCGATGGCAGCCTCCTCATTATCTCCCCCTCTGGAAATGAGAGTGGAGAGTTCATCTGCACGGCTACCAATGCTGCAGGCTATGCCTCCAGGAAGGTCCAGCTCACTGTCTATGGTAAACTTCTTCACCAGCTGTAGGCTGCAAAAAGTCCTTCCAAAGATAAAAGCCGCTCTTAGCATTTTAAAATCAACAAATTATTGCTACAATTATTAAATAGATAGATGAAAGGACGGATGGATGTATGGATGGATGGGGGGATTACCAAGTTAGTAGTCTATCAACAGCTTTTGTGTAGAAAATATGTTTTTAGTCTGTTGGTTTAGGCTTGCATTGTCCTCAGTCTGCCTGGTGGAAGGGTGGTGAACAGAGTGTCTGAAATGTGAAGAGTCTTTGAAGATGTTGGAGACCTGCTTGTGGAGTTGGCTCAAGTGGATGTCACTCAAGTGTGTGGGAGTGGAGAGCCAAAGCTCCGCTGAGCCGTTTTTAACTACCCACTGCAATTCTTACCTCTCAAGCGCTGAGTCCATAATCCAGAGACACAGAGAGGTTTCTAGTGCTTGCAGTTTGTGGACCTGCTTGTATGGGATGATGATGTTGAAGAGTTCCCGCGCTCTATCTTCCAAGCAGTCATGCAGTGCTGAGGAGGCTTCCTCAGAGGAAGCTGAGGAGGCTTCCTCAGCACTCCTTGGTCCAGGCTTTGGTTCTGCTGATGATGAGCTGGGATCAGGAACAGAGACATTTGGTCAGACTGTCCAAGGTTAAATTAAGGGTGGGTCTTGTAATTCTGAGGTATTAGTATAATCACTATGATCACTGCCAAGAGGTCTAGCTGCATGTACCAGCTAGGACACTGTTTTTGGATCGGCAAGAATATTACTTCACAGCACAAAGATAGTATATTAACTTTACGGAAATAGAATTTGATATCTACTGTCTCGGGTTTTTGATTGAATGAATGTATGCCTGTTATTTTTTCTTAAAGCCTTGAGGCCAAACTTCTAAACTTCCTGAAAATGTACTAGCATTCGTGAACATATCCACTTGAGTAAATTGGCCTGCTTAGCAGGTCATTTTCTGTATTTCCTCTCACAATTTGTTCAGTGCTCAACTCATCCAATTACCATTGTTTTGGGAAGTAAGGCCGTGGTGGGAGGTTTTGAAAAATACATAAAAACAGTGAAGGGTCCAGCTGCAGCCTTCCAGAACCTCAACCATGCTCAAAAGCCCACCCACTCCCCGACCCTCCGCCCACATACACCATGCGGAGTAGAAACCCCCTTCATTTCCCTAATGTATTTGTGGTGATGGAATATAAGCGACAATATGGTCCAAACCATGCCTCCTGCAACACATGCTTACTGAAACCCAAGATGACAATGACAAAGGAAGATAATAGATCATGCATCCAGCCATCCTGCAGGGTCACAAGGGGCTTTAGCCTACCCCAGCTGACACTGAGCAAAAGGCAACAGCTTGAATCAGGGTTGACTTATGTACATACAAAACAAACAAGGAACAATGAACCTCTTGTTGTATTTCATTCTTCTGGAATTAACTGTCTGTATTTCCATGGATTCTTTATACAATATTTGAAATTGTCACATATATTTTGAAATGAATGGCTGTTTCCCTCCTGTTGAATGTATGTCCAGTCCGCCCCAGAGCCAATGTTGGCAGTGCTGGAGGCTCAGAGGAGGCAATGAAAATGTCAGTGATGGAGGGTGAGGAAGCCATTTTACCCTGTGAGGTCCAGAGTGTCCCGCCTCCCACCATCAGCTGGGCAAAGGAGAAGCAGCTCATCTCTCCTTTCTCTCCCAGGTACGTCACATCTAGAACTACTCACAATATTTATCTTGTTTATTGAAGGTTATTAAACTCAGACAGTAGTCATTGTAAGAGACATATTTTGTCTGGCTTTTGCTTTTTTTATGATAACACCTGTAACTCTGTTTATTTATTTATCTATTTTATATCTATTTATTTTACGTTATTAACTTATCTTGCTGTCCTTCACCAACATCCATTTGGTTGTTGATCTGTTCTCTTGTCATGTAACATATTGAACGTTAGTTTGTGGGATTGTGGACAATATGAAATTATATCAACGGTGGCTCAATTGGTAGAGTGGTTGTCCACTTATCTGAAGGTCGGTGGTTCAATCCCTGGCTACTGCAGTCGACCTGTTGAAGTGTCCTTGAGCTAGATACTGAACCCCAAGTTGCTCCCGATGGCTGTTCCATTTGTGTCTGACTGACGGCGTGAATGGTCACCGCTCCTGATGAGCATGTGGCGCCTTGCATGGCCGCCTCTATCATCACTGTGTGAATGGGTGAATACTGGCTTGTGTTCTAAAAACGCTTTAAGTGCATTCAGTCTAAATCTGAAATTCTGATAATTCCACCACATCTAGAACACCAAGTTACAGCATTTGAATTTTTTTTGGCTCAAGCTATCTCCATTGTTCTTTTTCATTTTCTTATGTATATTTTATTTTTATTTAATGTTTTTATTTTATTTTATTTTCCTTTTATTGGGCATTTTATATTTTTTATGGACGTTTTATCATATTTTAATCTCTTAATAGTTCCCTCAATTTCAATGTTCGCTGCTCTATGTTCTTTGTGCTTCTGCCTGCATATTGTATTTTGAGTACCTTTATTTTTAAAGGTGTTATATAAATAAAGCTATTATTTTTATTTTTTATAGAAACTGGCAAAACACCTTAAAAACTAACCCATGAATAATATTGTTTCTTAATTTAGCATTCTGTAAATACATTTTATCTTAGCTGCAAAGTAAGATTTGTTGTTCAATAAGGGTAAGATAACAACTTGTCTTCATCATTTTGCTCTCTTTCTGGGTTGTTCTTCTCCTCAGGGTGCAGTTTGTGGTTTTACAAAATGTCTAAGTAATCATACTCTACTCTGTGATCTCTTCTACCTGCTGAATACCTGGTACAGACATTGTTATTAAGGTTGATACAGAATTAGCAAGAGTTGCTGGAGTTTATGTTTATTGAAGTCGCAGATAGGAAAAAAACCTTCAGTGTAATTGTTCAAGAATTTCACTGAATTTATAATTTACAGTTTATGTGTGTGTCTGTGTGTGTTGTTTCCAGACACACCCAGCTTCCCTCAGGCGCTATGAAAATCTTGGAGACCAGAGTATCAGACAGTGGAGTTTATGTGTGTGTTGCCTCCAATATTGCTGGTAACCTGTCGCAAGTCATTGAGCTGAGTGTTTTGGGTACGTATAAAAAGAAAAATCATATATATGAACATAGATCTGATGCTTTTATTATCAAAGGAGCCTAATTTTCAGTATTTCTGTTTGTGTTCTTTGTACTGTGCTGTGAAAACGTTCTTGACTCATTCCTGGTTTCATCTGCCCTGTGTGTAATTAATATTAAACTGTGTCTGATCTTCAAACTAAATTTAACTTATAACTCAAAATAGTTTTAAAAAGATAATTTAAGATAATTTATTCTATATCTATTCACTAAAACCCAAATAAATAAAAAAGTATAAAACTGCATCAGTAACTGGTAGAAACTGAACCACACCAATCCAGGCCTGATCATTATCACCATCATCATCATCACTTCAGTTGATTGTTATCAGAAGCATGGAGTTTGCTGTCCAGAAGGTAATTGAAATAAATCAGTTTGAGAGGGATTACAAATCTAATTCTGGGACTTATCGATGAGACTTACTGTCTTGACTTACTTAAATGGAGCTGGAGCAAAAGTCAGCTTTTCCAGAAGTGGACAACAGTCCAGAATTCCTCCAAGAGCACAGCAAAAGGTCTGAAGAAAACTTGCATGGAGATACAGGCCTCTCTTACTTAAAAAAAAACACCTGTTTTCAGGGCTCCACTATTCCAAAGACACTGGTCAAAAATGGCATCCGTGGGAGAGTGATGAGGATTAAACACATTAGAGTACAGCAAGAACATTATACTAATGGTCAAGCATTGAGGTGGCAGTGCATTGTGGGGATGCGCTTGCTTCTTTAAGGCAAAAGCCATAATTTAGGGAATCGTGAATTCTGTTCTAACAGAAAATTCTCAAGGAGAATATAACGTCATCAGTCTTTGAGTTGAAGCTCAAGCACGTACGTCTCCCCCAAGCACCCAATTTAGAATTGTATCAGAAAAGAGCAGTTCATTCTCATAAACCCCCCACTCTGGCTGCACTAAAAATGTTCTGTAATGAAGAGTGGACCA
This sequence comes from Lophius piscatorius, assembly GCA_009660295.1. NCBI lineage: Eukaryota > Metazoa > Chordata > Actinopteri > Lophiiformes > Lophiidae > Lophius > Lophius piscatorius. The sequence continues at coordinate 244,117 of VRLP01000325.1, forward strand.
GAATTCCAACGCATTGATTTTAAAGACTGAGCTCCTGTTATTCTCTTGTTGCAACACTAATAAGTTCAGGAGTGCGCATTCTTTTTCAGACTGATGACTTAGGTATTGGATATTTTTTTTGTCTTGTTTAACAAAAGGATCATTTAAAACTTTTTTTTTTTGCATTTACAGAAGTGGTGTTTGTTTTTCGTTTAGTTAGATCCAGCACAGTTTAGTGTAAGACACATACAAAAATAGAGAAAATCGGCAGGAGTTCCATTATTCTTTTTAGCCCTGTACATTGCAGTAGCAGCTGATGTAAATGTATGTTTGCTAAAATATGAATGCCATCGGTACCGCAGTGCCCCCCAGCATCCAGGCAGGCCCACGGGTAATGAAGATACAAGTCGGTCACCCTGTGGAGTTGCCCTGCATTGTGAGAGGTGTCCCAGAGCCCACCCTCAGCTGGACAAAGGATGGTAAGAGGTACCCTGTATCACCTGATGGCAGCCTGGCGTTGAGAAATGTGGGGCTGGATGATGAAGGAACCTACACATGCACAACCACCAGCATTGCAGGCAAAGACGAGGCTCGAGTTCAGCTTCTGGTGCAAGGTTGGTTTCTGTCTTCATGATTTGAAATGTATTCCTAATTCTTTTGTGTATTCGAATATTTTCAGAATTATATGTGACTCTTTCTGTTGAATCCACCCAAAGCCACAAAAATAATGTTACTATATGAATGGTGTGAGCTTTAATGAATATATCAGGCCTCAGTAGTAAACACATATGAAGAGAGACGCATTGTGCTATAAATTCAGCTCACCGCATGTTATTGTGTGTAATGTGTTTGTGTGTATTTTCAGTTCCCCCAGTGGTTGAGGTATTGGAGCCCCCTTTCAATAGTCCTCTGCAGGAGAGAGTTGCAAACCAGCGCATTGCATTCCCCTGCCCTGCCAAAGGTGAAAGGAAATTCTTATAGCTTTGACATTATGACCTGAAAACCAACACGCCTACAAAAAAGTGAAGTTGAGTGAGACAAAGCAACTATGCTACATACATTAACATTATAACTACCTGCCTAATGTTGTGGGCCAAGCAAACTTGTTGAACTTTGTCTTTCAAACCCCTCCTGAGACATTCTTGCAGGTTGGCAGGGTGATTTATCGTAGGAAAAGAGGCCACTGCCATTGGATAACAACACTTCTCTGAAGGATGTGGAACAATGTTAAGACAAGTGGTTAATGTTAGAATAACACCTGCAAGAATGGGGAGTCCCAATCTTTCCCAGCAGAACATTGCCCAAAACATCAAACTGCATCAGCCAGCTTGTTTTGTTCTCATAGCGCATCCTGGTGCCATGTCTTCCCTATAAAAAACTGGTGCTCATACACCTGGCTGTGTACAACATTTAAAAGAAAACGTGATTTATCAGACAAGGCTACATTTTCCCAGTCCTGTTCAGATGCTTACATGCCCATTGTAGGTGCCTCAGACAATGAACAGGATGGTGCTCTGAACGATATATTAGTGAACAGCCTCATTATGCAGTAAGTACTGGTGGACAGTGTTTCCTGACACCTCGATAAAAACCAGCATTTTCTTTTTCAATAATTTCATCTACAGTTGCTCTTAACCCTTTCACGCGTTGTGGTCACTGTAGTGAACAGGTATTCAACAGCCATTTTCCAGTATATGCATGGACTTTGATGGTATTTTTCAAATCAGTTATTTCACTGGACGTTGGTGAGTCATCTCATACACTGCCACCTATTGGCCAATCGTTGGAAGTGCGCCACAAATACCTCAAAACCAAGATGGCCGACGGAAGCCAGGAAATGCTATGCAGTTTAGGAATATCTAGCAATTCCTTCTATTGTAGAATATCCTGCAGGTAAAACAAAAATCCATTTTTTAACATCAAGTAACACCTAAGGAGCAATATAATTGTTAACATTTTCAAGTATAGATTTTATGTTGGAAGGAAAGTATGATTAATCATGTGTCCACTAAATTGAACGTCATGCATCACTGGCTATATTTCAATTACAGTTCATATAATTACTGGGAAATTTTGTTGAAAATGCTTCATCTGCAGAGGCTTTTCCCTTGTAAATTAATTAATTTGAGCTGTTAAACCACAGTATTTTGTGTTAATTAGTTTCATTATGTTTGTGTCAGTCCCAAATTCACTCAGATATTTATGCTTGCCCTTTTTTCTGCTTCTGACACATCAACTTTAAGGACAAATTATTCACTGGCAGCCTTGTATATCCCATCCCCCACTGTAATGAGATGATCAGTTATTCACTTGTCCGTGGTTATAATGTTGTGGCTGATTTTTATCTGCTATACTACTCGAAACAATGGTGACTATGTAATTTATAACAATTATATTCTCATTTGCTTTCTGTTAGGGATTAAGCAAAATTTCAAACTGCTGATCTGGTCGCCACTCTTCCTATCTGCTTCTGTCTTTCAGGTCTCCCAAAACCGGTGATTCGTTGGATGCGCAATGGTCAGGAAATATCGGGTAATGAGCCTGGTGTGTCCATCCTGGAGGATGGCACCCTACTCATTCTGTCCTCTGTTTCTCCGCTGGACAGTGGAGAATATGTCTGTGCCGCTGTTAATGATGTTGGATCCACTGAGAGGAAGTACCAGCTCAAAGTCAATGGTGATTGGTATTAACTTGACGGTTCTGGCCGGGGACTTTGGAATAGGCAGTACAAGCCCAATGTCATCTGCTGGCACATTTTCTATACATCCGGTTCTATGGAAACTAATACTCAAGATTCAACTTTCACCTCAACAGTACCTCCAAATTTCCGCGGCAGTGAAATTCCAGAAAACGTGTCGTTAGTCCTGGACCATTCTGCCAGCTTGGTGTGTGATGTCATTGGAAGCCCAACCCCTGTCATCACCTGGTATAAGGATGGAACTCCTGTAAGTAAGAGAACAACAACTCATAATACAAGCCAGTTTTTCAACATTTTTAGAAGATATACTTTTTTATTACTTTTTGGAAAGTACATCAAACTCAAATGCTGCCTTATAATTTACATAACCTATATTTAAACTGGGTTATCTGCAAGGACTGGAAAAAGCTTTGCATCCATAAAAATAATGAGAAATTCTAATGAGCTTTCCTGTCATTTAATGTCAGCACTCATAAAAACTGAATGGCCTCTGATCACACACAGTGAATCCTGTTTGTATTCATCTGTGTGTGTGCTTTGGAAGACCGGCCAAGCCATGGTGGCTGAATAATTATGAGAACAAGAACCGAGAGCTAGCACACACTTTGCAATACCATCCTAGTTCGCTGGCTCTGTTTTGGTCCTTTGACTGCCTCACATTAGGTCTGCTTGTGATGAAAATTTGCTAGTACTTAAATCGGTCTAGTTAAGTTAAGTTTTTGTGCGTGGTCCTTAACGTAAAATAACTTCAAATTAAAAACTGTTTTATCATGGTGCTTTCCTCATGCTACTGTATATGATTATGCTTTAATATTTGAACATCTTAAATGATCCTTTTCAGCTGTGAAAATCAGTTACTGTTTTGTAAGCAGAGATCCATCTATCATGATGTTTTACAATGTGTCCCGTATTCTCAGGTAGTAGAGCTGAACTAAACTCTTTCATGTGTTTTTCTTTTGCATTTGTGTTTGTTTCATTTATTTATTTTAATGTGCAGGTAATTGCTAATAACAATATCCAGATTCTTGATATGGGAAAGATCCTGAGACTTCTTAAAGTAGCCACAGCGGACGCAGGCAGCTACAGCTGTAAAGCCATCAACATCGCAGGCAGCACAGAAAAAGAGTTCTATCTGAATGTACTTGGTGAGTAAAGGCTGTGAGCTATTATCCATGGAAACTCCAGAAGCAACGATAAACCACAATTTGACACCTTGCCTTTATTCCACATTAATGGGAAATCTATTATTATAAACTATTGTAAGATTTATAACCAATAACGTATGAATATCTCAATTTCTTAGGCATTCAATCAGTTTCTTGATGTGTCATCTATTATGATTCTTTCTCTCTGTTCCCCAGTTCCACCAACAATTATAGGGTCAGACTCTCCTCGAGATGTTTCAGCTGTAGTCAAACAGGAGATCAGTCTAGATTGCAAGGTAGAAGGTGTGCCCTTTCCCAAAATCCAGTGGTACAAGGACAGGAAGTAAGTTATTACTAATATTAGAGTACTGTCTTTATAATGGCTAGAAGGACAAAAACTGAACAAAAAATGGGTTAAACTTTTGTTTGTAGGCTGGTGTTTCTCGGAGATCCCAACCTGGAGGTCACACAAAGGGGTCAGGTATTGAAGATAAAAAGTGCCCGTCTAGGGGACAAGGCCCGCTACCAGTGTAGTGTCATGAATACAGCTGGCAAACAATCCAAAGACTTCAACCTCAATGTCTACGGTGATTGTGGATTTTAATAAATCTCAAGCTGTCAGTTTTTATGTAAAAAACAAAATTACTGTAAGTCTATCTAACATGACTAAATAGCTGAATTACAATTTTCATATTTTCTCATTTTTATCCCATTGCTCCAGTGCCCCCCACCATCAAAGGTGGTAACATAACCACAGAGGTCACAACATTACTGGACACAGTGGTCACACTGGAGTGTGAGGCACGTGGAGTCCCGCTTCCAACCATCACCTGGTACAGAAACGGAGAGGCCATCCTGTCCAACCGGCAGGCTCAGTATGTGGAAAAAGGCCACTACCTGAAGTTCCCACGGGCGCAGGCGTCAGATGCTGGCCAGTACATCTGCAAGGTGACCAGTGTGGCTGGGAACGCTGAGAAGAGTTATGAACTAGACATCTACTGTAAGTATCTACATGCATTTCCTTGTTTGAAACGCATTTGAGCTAGGTGGTGTAGAAAGTCTAGAAAGAGTTGAGGAGTGCATCTGACTACCAATCTTATAACTTGAATAATCAGAAAATTGTGTGACAGCAGTGTGAAAACAAATTCCTGTTAATAAAAAAGATAACATCCAACAGTTAAAAATCTTTATTCATGGGAAAATAGATGGATTCACATGATAGATGCCCCCTCAGAATATATGTATTTTAATCGTGTGCAAACTTGATAGCATCCACAAACAAATGACAAAGCTGATCTACTAACGGTGTGCATTGAGGATTGCTTCTGTCAGATATTAAAGTAGCATGCGCTCTCTGTTTATTACGTCTGTACGATTCTACCCGATTGCGCAAAATACTGGGAGGAGTAAATGCAAATAGGTTAATTTAGCTTGTGCGATATGATTTACTAAGCCTCAAAAAAATTGTGATGCTTGTGATTGCGTCTGTTTTAATCGGTTGAAAGGAAGGTGCATATTGACACAGCATTGCACAAAGACATAATCATAGTCATAATAAAAAGCTGTTTCCGTTTTTGGACTGCACTCAAGGAGCATTACTATATAGCCCAGAAAAAGTGGCCCAGTGTGTAGTTGTCTGGTGTATGTTGCACAACATTACCAAATATCACGTATGATGCCATGGACGTGGAGGAGGAGAGACAACCGGCCACATGTGTGGCTGCGCGCACTCATATATGCACTACTCCCTCTCCCTATTCCCAAGCTGCTCCGTTGTTTTGGCAACGCTTGGATTGCGAGGTCCAAACACTGCCTGTACTACATCTTCGATCCCTTTTGCCAGGGCACTGATGGCCAATGTTAGACCAGATCCAGCACTGACCAGCACTCACCAACTGACCACAGAGGTGGTCCTCTGTGGCACGAACGGCTGATTTTCTTTCATTTTAACGCATTGAAATTTCTTTTGTTCTTCTTCTATTAT